>KQ963358.1:9233-37694 GCA_001563735.1 Leucoagaricus sp. SymC.cos | reverse complement strand
CCAGACGCTCGTTGCAATGCGATAAACGAGGATAATTGCAACAGTGCTTGTGCGAGAATCAAACAAGAAACCATCGCTGTGAACGTATCGTTATCGAACGGGGGGAAAAACGACTGGCCATGATTAAGTGGTCAGCAGAGAAGAATCACTTGTACAATTGTGATTTATATCAGTTTATGAACGTGAGGAGCGCTTAACACTCAAAAAACTACAACACGGGATCCATGGCTCGGCTATGCTCTAATAGGAATTCGGTATCCGGGGTCGTTACGGTTCAGAATTTGCCAATTGCTACATATGTTACATGTACTTGTCCTGTCACGAAAATTGGACAACCGTTATGATACAGTTTGAAAAAACTACGATAAGCTGACGATTGATGTCGGAGTTCAAACTCACCAAATCTGACTGTAGATGTGGTCGACGTTTGGTGAACTTTTGAGAAGTCAGAATAGCTCGAACAACTGAGCGGCAAAAAATCAGCCGTGCACTCGTTGAGCCTGAGAGTGAAAGGTTCCTGGCGAGCAGGGTTTCTTGTATGTGTATATCAGAATGCCCATAGCTACCAGGACCTGCCAGGTGAACGGAAGATTTGAAAATCAATGAGCCCAAAACGACCGGCTGGTCACAAATAATCCAAATCAAGAAAACCCCTGCCTGCGAGACGTCCCATGTAATCATCTATAGTCTTGATCAAGTTTCATAAATTTCATATCTGAAAAAATGGCAAATGTGTCTTTCAACCGGAGAAAGGAACAACATCAACTATAGCCATAAAGGCTTGCCAGTGGAGCATTACTTGGATAACCCACTTTATTCGACTCGTTGAGGCTCAGATGGTACAATTCTCATTTTTTGAACGCATCACACTGTTTTGATGAACAGCTTTAGGCGAATACCATTACTGTTGACCCCGAAGGCACAGTCCTTGCCTACACCGACTCTGGAGCGCCATCCGGGGGACCTTATACAATAATATTCTTCGTTCATGGCATGATATTCAACGGAGGTAAGGCTTTAAAACCCACTATAGTGTTCCTGAATGACATTATCTGATTAACTCGAACGAGCAGGCATCTTTGCCCTTGTCCAAGAAAAAGCCAAGCAAACAAACGTGCGCATTGTGACCATAACCCGTCGAAACTACCGGGGATCGACTCCTTTCACAGAAGCCGAGCTCAGAGTGATTAACAGCGGGACAGATGAAGAGAAAACAGCGTTTATGACTCGACGGGGTGTCGAAATTCTTGTCTTTATCTACAAATTCCTTGTTGAAAACAAAATTCCCCTTCAAGTACCCGAAGATGGAATTCCTGGCGGCGTGGCGATAGCAGGCTGGTCATTAGGCGTCGCAGAGGTTCTCGCTGCTATTGCGAGTATCACGTCCGCCGACCCTGATATTCAGGCTCATCTCGCACCGCTCATCCATACCTTGATCATTCATGGTGAGCCTTTCCCACAAACCTATTCTCGACATTTATATTTTTGTAGAGCCATCACAGAACATCATCGGCCAGCCACTGGCTCCTGGACATTGGTCTCCATTCCACTTGATTGACCAGACGATCCCCGAAAGCGCAGAAATGTCTTTCTTCGTCTGGTGGGTCACTGCGTATTTCCAACATGGCGACTTGTCCCTCCAGAGTTACGACGAGCTCGCTTTCCACGTACCTGGCTTTTCACTTCGACCACCAACAATCTACAGTATCGCATCCGCTGGTCGTCTCGATGATATCGTAGAATCCGGGGCGCCTTCTAAAGTCGATCTTACTTTTCAAATCAACTTCGGGGCACAGTTACTCGCTAACTACAACGCGATATACTCGAATGAGATCAGAGTGTTATTCTCGAATATGATGGTATTCTTCATGAGTGGTGAACACAGCCCAGCATATGGGCCATCCACAACTTGGGTGGTTGAGGATCGTGCTAGGGAACACAAAGGAGGATTTATCAAGACTAAAATGTTGAAAGGGGCCAATCACTTCGTACGTCCATTCCTTCGCTTTGACGATTATGCTTCTGATACATTGCCGGTAGTGTATGTGGGAAAACCCGGCCATGACGCTTAAGGCATACCTGGACTGCATCACTAGAAAAATCTGAGTCTCTTTTCAGTCGATGTTACCCCTAGTCAGAAGTGTTCCTCGAAGAATGTGGGGACGGTATTCGAGAGGAGAAGGGGAAAAAAAATGAATATCATTGTCATTGATTATACATATACAATCAACTAGACGATGAGCGGAGGTGGCATGAGGATCAAACTTGGTAAACAACATCTGTATCATACAAAATTTCAGCTGGTCCACTAGAAGGATCCGTGAGTGCGATGCCCGCTGTTGTGGCTGGTTTCGGGTGACTTACCGGTGCTCAATACCCTGTCAGTGACATGGCAGTTAGGACATTTTGTCGACATGCAGGAGGATCAAGGGACGCACGTCCTCGTACCAAGCGTACTGTGCCTTGAATTCAGTCGCTCCAAAAAGAATGATGATATCGTATATGAGTTTGAAATAACGTTTCCCATTCTCTCCTGTTACTTGCTGTAATCGATTTACGATGCGACTGAGGTCTGCCTTGATAACGAAGACTTCACGAAAATTCTCTGGTCATTCGCGAGATCTCATGTCAGTGAGAATTGTGAGGTTGCACCAAGGACAAACCTGGCTCCTGGTCGATGAATTCTGGAGGAGATGAGTTTCCCCTATACACTGTTATGATAGTCTTGTTCTGCTTTCGAAGCCTTTTCTTCTTTGTTCCTTCTTCAAAAAAGGCCTTCCGGAACTCTTCCGTTTCTGACACTTGGGTTCCCTGTGTTATCGAAGTGTCAGAAAAAAATCTCAGGGTCTAGACTCCAGAGTTTGTTAACCTTCTTGAGTAGCAGACTAAAACTGTTGGGCAATCCAAAATTGCCGTTCAGAAACTGAATACATCGATCAGAGCGTTTGAGGTGTTCTGGCTTGGTAGGATTGTAGAATTTGTTTGCGCGGATACCATACGAGTACTTTGCTACCCGACTGTACACGGTTGGGCGCAGGTAACCAACAAGAGCACCATCAGGGACTACTTTGTTCCTTTGTTCAAGAGGTTAGCAGATTGAGCTTTCTGGACAGACCACGTAGATCATACTGACAGGTGAACATCAGGTCGATGGACACTATAGTCCAATGCTTAATATAGAATAAATGAAAGCCAAGTCGAGTGGTCACTTCAAGTGATAGATCTATATGACTGAGGTATCAGAGGCACGTCGCAGACCAGGAGAGGAGAAGAGGAGAGCAAAAATTAACGAAGGGTAACACACCACCTTAAATATATACGCTGGGTAAAGATGAATGCAATACCAACAAACTCCACTCGCTCCAAATACATAGGAGAGCCAATTATGTACATTTCATATCACGTCCAAGCACTTAGATACATACGATAACGAAACCCAACAAGATTGGGCGCTTGAGCGCTTGAGCCTGAGATTTGAAGCGCATAAAACCTTGCGTAGCTCCGGGGTTTTCACAAGGTACCTTGATCATATCATGGCAATCAAACCACCCAGGACGACGCTATGCAAGGCAGTTCCGGAGGAAATTCCCAAACTTAGACTCTTTCCTCCCGACGATTATATTCCATGCACCCTAATCCGAACTGCAAGTGCAACGCTAGGCGAATAAGAACCCTCAAGTGGTCTCAGCGCAAATTCACTTATGAACTCGTTCGAATTCGGATGCGAGAGAAGGCGAAATGAAGAGGCTCTGAAAAAAGGGTCGTTACTCGTGGTGCGTCATATCTCCATTAGGGGCATGGGCGCTTTATCGGTTCATTGATGCTTTGATTGTTAGGATCATCTCATGTTCATTTCCTTCTCGTGGTATACAGAATCTCGGTACACCACTCACCGTTTTGCTTAAGACCGTAAGTGAAGCGAAGACAATGACATATGTACTATCCAGTGGCGTAGCCGGGGACTAAGGGGACTTGTCTTTGCACGTCAAAGGCTGCTAAAGATGTCCATGATACCCGCATCAATACTGGATCAAATATACACATGATATTAACCCGACTCACAGGGCCGTCAAATTCGACCATCAAATCATCACAAACAATTCTCTGATGAAACCACACTGCCCTCTCTTTACCTCTTGATCACCTGAGGATTTATGAGTGCCCTGCATTACTTACTCCCCGACGCAAACGGTCAGAATTCTACCACCAGATATTGCGAAGAAAAACACCTGTTTCAGACACTTCGAACATGCCTCTCGAATTTTTCTATCCCGCCCTCCCCAGGGTCTCCTTCGTCAAAGTCATCAAATCCTGACCAGACGCTCGTTGCAATGCGATAAACGAGGATAATTGCAACAGTGCTTGTGCGAGAATCAAACAAGAAACCATCGCTGTGAACGTATCGTTATCGAACGGGGGAAAAAACGACTGGCCATGATTAAGTGGTCAGCAGAGAAGAATCACTTGTACAATTGTGATTTATATTAGTTTATGAACGTGAGGAGCGCTTAACACTCAAAAAAGCTACAACACGGGATCCATGGCTCGGCCATGCTCTAATAGGAATTCGGTATCCCGGGTCGTTACGGTTCAGAATTTGCCAATTGCTACATATGTGACATGTACTTGTTCCGTCACGAAAATTGGACGACCGTTATGATACATTTTGAAAAAACCACGATAAGCTGACGATCAATGTCGGAGTTCAAACTCACTAAACCTGACTGTAGATGTGGTCGACGTTTGGTGAGCTTTGAGAAGTCAGAATAGCTCGAACAACTGAGCGGCAAAAAATCAGCCGTGCACTCGTTGAGCCTCAGAGTGAAAGGTTCCTGGCGAGCAGGGTTCCTTGTATGTGTATATCAGAATGCCCATAGCTACCAGGACCTGCCAGGTGAACGGGAGATTTGAAAATCAATGAGCCCAAAACGACCGGCTGGTCACAAATAATCCAAATCAAGAAAACCCCTGCCTGCGAGACGCCCCATGTAATCATCTATAGTCTTGATCAAGTTTCATAAATTTCATATCTGAAAAAATGGCAAATGTGTCTTTCAACCGGAGAAAGGAACAACATCAACTATAGCCATAAAGGCTTGCCAGTGGAGCATTACTTGGATAACCCACTTTATTCGACTCGTTGAGGCTCAGATGGTACAATTCTCATTTTTTGAACGCATCACACTGTTTTGATGAACAGCTTTAGGCGAATACCATTACTGTTGACCCCGAAGGCACAGTCCTTGCCTACACCGACTCTGGAGCGCCATCCGGGGGACCTTATACAATAATATTCTTCGTTCATGGCATGATATTCAACGGAGGTAAGGCTTTAAAACCCACTATAGTGTTCCTGAATGACATTATCTGATTAACTCGAACGAGCAGGCATCTTTGCCCTTGTCCAAGAAAAAGCCAAGCAAACAAACGTGCGCATTGTGACCATAACCCGTCGAAACTACCGGGGATCGACTCCTTTCACAGAAGCCGAGCTCAGAGTGATTAACAGCGGGACAGATGAAGAGAAAACAGCGTTTATGACTCGACGGGGTGTCGAAATTCTTGTCTTTATCTACAAATTCCTTGTTGAAAACAAAATTCCCCTTCAAGTACCCGAAGATGGAATTCCTGGCGGCGTGGCGATAGCAGGCTGGTCATTAGGCGTCGCAGAGGTTCTCGCTGCTATTGCGAGTATCACGTCCGCCGACCCTGATATTCAGGCTCATCTCGCACCGCTCATCCATACCTTGATCATTCATGGTGAGCCTTTCCCACAAACCTATTCTCGACATTTATATTTTTGTAGAGCCATCACAGAACATCATCGGCCAGCCACTGGCTCCTGGACATTGGTCTCCATTCCACTTGATTGACCAGACGATCCCCGAAAGCGCAGAAATGTCTTTCTTCGTCTGGTGGGTCACTGCGTATTTCCAACATGGCGACTTGTCCCTCCAGAGTTACGACGAGCTCGCTTTCCACGTACCTGGCTTTTCACTTCGACCACCAACAATCTACAGTATCGCATCCGCTGGTCGTCTCGATGATATCGTAGAATCCGGGGCGCCTTCTAAAGTCGATCTTACTTTTCAAATCAACTTCGGGGCACAGTTACTCGCTAACTACAACGCGATATACTCGAATGAGATCAGAGTGTTATTCTCGAATATGATGGTATTCTTCATGAGTGGTGAACACAGCCCAGCATATGGGCCATCCACAACTTGGGTGGTTGAGGATCGTGCTAGGGAACACAAAGGAGGATTTATCAAGACTAAAATGTTGAAAGGGGCCAATCACTTCGTACGTCCATTCCTTCGCTTTGACGATTATGCTTCTGATACATTGCCGGTAGTGTATGTGGGAAAACCCGGCCATGACGCTTAAGGCATACCTGGACTGCATCACTAGAAAAATCTGAGTCTCTTTTCAGTCGATGTTACCCCTAGTCAGAAGTGTTCCTCGAAGAATGTGGGGACGGTATTCGAGAGGAGAAGGGGGAAAAAAATGAATATCATTGTCATTGATTATACATATACAATCAACTAGACGATGAGCGGAGGTGGCATGAGGATCAAACTTGGTAAACAACATCTGTATCATACAAAATTTCAGCTGGTCCACTAGAAGGATCCGTGAGTGCGATGCCCGCTGTTGTGGCTGGTTTCGGGTGACTTACCGGTGCTCAATACCCTGTCAGTGACATGGCAGTTAGGACATTTTGTCGACATGCAGGAGGATCAAGGGACGCACGTCCTCGTACCAAGCGTACTGTGCCTTGAATTCAGTCGCTCCAAAAAGAATGATGATATCGTATATGAGTTTGAAATAACGTTTCCCATTCTCTCCTGTTACTTGCTGTAATCGATTTACGATGCGACTGAGGTCTGCCTTGATAACGAAGACTTCACGAAAATTCTCTGGTCATTCGCGAGATCTCATGTCAGTGAGAATTGTGAGGTTGCACCAAGGACAAACCTGGCTCCTGGTCGATGAATTCTGGAGGAGATGAGTTTCCCCTATACACTGTTATGATAGTCTTGTTCTGCTTTCGAAGCCTTTTCTTCTTTGTTCCTTCTTCAAAAAAGGCCTTCCGGAACTCTTCCGTTTCTGACACTTGGGTTCCCTGTGTTATCGAAGTGTCAGAAAAAAATCTCAGGGTCTAGACTCCAGAGTTTGTTAACCTTCTTGAGTAGCAGACTAAAACTGTTGGGCAATCCAAAATTGCCGTTCAGAAACTGAATACATCGATCAGAGCGTTTGAGGTGTTCTGGCTTGGTAGGATTGTAGAATTTGTTTGCGCGGATACCATACGAGTACTTTGCTACCCGACTGTACACGGTTGGGCGCAGGTAACCAACAAGAGCACCATCAGGGACTACTTTGTTCCTTTGTTCAAGAGGTTAGCAGATTGAGCTTTCTGGACAGACCACGTAGATCATACTGACAGGTGAACATCAGGTCGATGGACACTATAGTCCAATGCTTGAAGCCTTTCTTGGACCTGCGAGAATAAATAATCGCTTGCGGCGAAACCACCAACGAGGAAAACTGTCTGCACTTCAAACTGAGGATGCGACATATGAACCTGGTGGTGTTAGAAGGCTCACCGAAACTGGGTTGGTCGAAAGTCGTCGCTGCTCTGTTACGGCATCTACCATGCATTGTATAGATGCTTCAAAAAATCCAGCAATTATATTCCTGAGTTGACCGAGCGATGTAAAAATGTGAGCCGATCATTATTTGTATCACAGTTACTAGTGGGCTCACCCATCTAGCCTCAGCTGACCTGCTCGAATATTGAGCTCTGGATCCCGATCCCTAACACTCCCGAATTTGATGAATTGAGGATCGTTCGGATCGCGAAAGGACAATTTGGTTGATTGGTCAAACTTTGTGGTCATGGCCTGAACATCATCACGAAACCTAGTGTTTTGTAAGAGCTCTACCAAAGCGTCAATTGTGATCATCTAATATTCGCCGAGTCAGCGTGCCTTTCAGGTATCTTGCTGCTGCCCTTGTCACGAAAATGGAGCCTTTGAAATAAGCTGGCAAGAGATCTCGGTTAATGCTTTAGAGGGTATGAACGGTAAATTGACTAACACTGAGATGGTGCAGTTTCCTCATATTCGGTGCTGGAACCCCTCTTCCGAGCGTATGTACTGACATCAAGAGTACCGCCTCCGGCATCAACTATGGTCACACCTTCCCCTCGCTGTGAGTGATGGTGAGTACAGAAATAAATCAACGAGGGAGTCGAGTTGACTGTACCCGGATAGATTCATTCGTCAGGTCTTTGTCGATACAGAGGTTTAAGCTTGCTTCTCCCTCGGAGACGAAGGATACACGGTTGCGGTCACTAGGAGCATTCGATATAAGCCCAGCTTGTACAGCAGCATTCCTCATCAAGGTTTGTTGAGCTCCCTCCCACGCATTTGGATGCGATAAGATGAACTCAACCTTCCCCGATGCGAGGAGGCTGCTCCCGTCGACATGTGTTTCTTCAATATAACTCCGAGCGCAGTTATTTAAGTACTTGAGAAAATCAGCGAATACGTCTACAGCAGTTTTCCCTGCTGGTAAAGGGGGTATTTCATCGGTGACGGCGGCTGTGGACCTTGTTTGTGGTCTAAGATGGAGTTTGAACCTGAAAGGTCTTCAGTAACGACTCTGAAACAAAAAGCAGATTACCATTCGGCTTTCACCCATCCTGAGTCTTCAGCTATGGTTTCGATTCCTTCTCTTTCTGTCTCCGCGCCGATAGCACGAGGAAAACCATCAGGCCCGTAGTAGACCACAGTGGGCACTTTCGTATCCCCTCCAACTTTGGCTCGACTCGGGAACCTAGATGGAGACTTAGCCAAGGAGCAAAAAACTGGTCAGGCTGGGGCCGACCTTGTCACCGGTTTTATGTCAGGTTCACGGCCTGGATCAAGGATGCTGTTGGGGTGTCAAAATTGAGCTCGCAAGTCGGAATAGAGTCTAATATAGTTCATACGCGTAGGATATGCCGCTGTACGTTGTTCCCACATCAAAGGCGAAAACAAGTTTACGCTCTCTACCTGCGTAAGGGGTACGCTTAGACATTGGACCAAGTTAGTGGAAGTAGAACGGCTGATGCAGGCTACTCCCCCAGCTCTCTTGGTCAGCCTCGTGACGTCAATTCAAGCGCCCATCGGGACAGCGAAAAAAAAAAAGCGAGATATCAAACAGGATCGTACAATAGTGACGAGTAAAGGTGGCATGTAAATTACACTCGGTAAACAGTCTCAGTATCATACAAAATCTCGGCTGGTCCACTAAAATCGTCCGTAAATGTGGTGTACGTAGTCTTGAGCTGTTAATTGAACATGACTTACCGATGCTCAACGCCCTAGTGGTAGAGATATCAATTAAGGTGATTTTTATGGATATCGAAAACGGTGAAAGGACGTACATCCTCATACCAGGCGTACTGTGCCTTAAATTCGGTTGCCCCGAAGAGGATGACGATGTCGTAGTTAAATTTGAAATAATGCCCTCCAGTCTTTCCGGTTCTTATCTTCAAGCGATCAATAAGACGAGTGAGGTCTGCCTGGATAACAAAAACTTCATGGAACTTCTCTATTAGATTAAGGGGTCTTGTATGAGCGAAAATGGTATAAGGTCAGATGCCGAAGGGACGGACTTGGCTCCTGGTCTACAAACTCAGGAGATGAACCCCCTTTGTAGACGATAATGGGGGTCGTGTTCTGTTTTCGCATATTCGACCTCATTTTATCCTCTTCGCAAACATGTGTCCGGAACTCTGCCGTTTCCGTCACTGATGTCCCCTATACTCCATGAGCAACTGATCCTTTCGAAATTTGAGATCATGCCAACCTTCTTGAGCAATAGTTCAAAACCGCCTGGTATCCTGACTTCTCCGTCCAAACACTGAATGCAGTCCTTGGAACGCTCCAAATGCTCCGGAATGGCAGGATTGTAGATTTTTTTAAGCTTGATACCGAAAGAGTATTTAGCTACCCGACTGTGCACTATTGGACGAAGGTAGCCAACAAGAGCGCCGTCGGGAACTACCTTGTTCCTGTGCTCACAGAGTTAATAGATCAAGCTTTATGAGGAGAGCTGAATGGAGTTATTTAAATACTGACAGGTGAGCATCAGGGCGCCGGACACTACAGTCCATTGTTTCTAGCCTTTCTTGTACCTGTGAAAATAAATAGTCGCTTGCAGAAAAACCACCAACAAGAAATATGGTCTGACCATGCTGAGAATGCAGCATATCGATGCAGTTACAGGAGACACACCGAGACTGGTTTGGTAGAAAGCCGTCGCTGCTCCTTCACGGCATCTACGATGGACTGTACGGATGCTTCGAAAAATCCAGCAATTATATGACTAAGGGAATCGAGCGGAAGACGAACGTCAGGGTGGGCAGAGGCGCGTTCATAACAAAGGACTTACCCATCTAACCTCAGCTGCCCCGCCCGAATGCCCAATTCTGGATCCCGATCCCTAACACTGCCAAACTTAATGAATTGGGGATCAGTTGGATCACGAAACGCCAATTTGGTTGATTGGTCGAACTTCTCGGTCATGGCTTGGACATCCTCGCGGAACCGAGTGTTTTGTAGAAGATCTGTCACAGTGTCAACTTTAGTTCAGGATTTGATAAGGCGGGTACCTTTCAGGTATTTTGCTGCTGCCCTCGTCACGAAAATGGAGCCTCTGAAATAAGCTATAGAGGGGCTTGATCAGTCCGAATAGAAAGGGTGTATGGTGGACGATGGCTAACACTGAGATGGAGCAGTTTCCTCATATTCAGTAGTGGAATCTCTCTTCAGCGCGTATGTGCTGAGATCGATGGTACCTCCTCCAGCGTCGACTATAGTTACGCCTTCCCCTCGCTGAGGACGGCAATGAGTACGATAACGAGGTATCAGAATCAATCGTACCCGAATGGATTCGTTGGTTAGGCCCTTATCGATGCAGAGATTCAGACTTGCTTCTCCCTCGGAGACGAAAGAAATACGATCCCGGTCACTATGTGCGCTCGAAATAAGCCCAGCTCGCACAGCAGCATTCCTCATCAAGGTTTGTTGAGCTCCCTCCCACACATTCGGATGCGACAAGATGAATTCGACCTTCCCCGATGCAAGGAGGCTATTGCCGTCGACATGTGTTTCTCTGATGTAAGTCCTAGCGCAATTGTTCAAGTATCCGAGAAAGTCAGCGAATACATCTATGGACGTTTTACCAGGGGGTAGGGGTGGTATCTCATCGGACACAGAGGCTGACGACGTGGTCTGTGGTCGGAGATGGAGCTTGAACCTGAAAGACCCTCAGGTGTGAATCAGACCCTGGGACAAAAAGCGAATTACCACTCCGCCTTCACCCATCTTAAGTCGTCGGCTATGATGTCTAGTCCTCCCCTTTCTGTTTCTGCACCGATAGCACGAAGTGAACCATCAGGACCGTAGTATATCACACTAGGTACTTTGGTGTCCCCTCCAACTTTGACACGGTTCGGAAACCTGGATAGAAACTCAGCCAGAGAACGACAGAGTAGACAAGCTTTGACGCACCTCGTGACTGGTTTTATGTCGGGCTTGCGGCCGGGGTCAAGAATGCTGTTGAAAGACTGACTTGAATGCCCGAAGAGTAGAGTTGCGGTGCTTACGCATAGGATATGCCGCTGTACGTCGTTCCCACATCGAAAGCAAAAACGAGTTTGCGCTCTTTACCTGCGTACGGGACTCGCATAGACATTGGAGGAGAGGTGGTAGCAACACGAGGACCCAACGAACTCGCCCGGTATTTCCCTCATCCTCACCGCGTGTTGGCCTTGTGCATTCGATTCAAGCGTCTGTTGAACTGCGCGCATCAATCTTAGCCGATGGAGGGGCCTCCTCAAGCTTCAAATTTCAACAGCACCGATCATGAAAGCAATAGCAATGAAGGTTTGATCAATAGTCACTAGAGACATTTCAGGCTCGACCACTGTCACCGATGGTAGTGACGATTCAATCAACGAATTTGGATCGTCACCAGCACTCGCTGCTGGGAGTCGACATTAATTACGAAACAAAATCGTTGAACAGTCTCGAGTCTGAATCCAATTCAACTGTCTGACCGTGACTTGTCCACGAGTTATAAATCGTGGACCTCAGTACCGATTTAGGCAGCGATTCAAACTCGTCAATTGAATTGCTACTACCGTGGTTGACAGGAGTCGAGCCTGAAATGTCTCTAGTGAGTAAACCAGGTTCGGTAGAGAATTTCTCTAGACTGACGCTGTACAAAAATCAACAAGGATAAGCAACATTTTGATATTAGCACTATCGATCACAAGCGTTCGATCTCCAGGCAGGCCAACAGGAATGCAACCAACCCTTTTAGATCATTAACATCAACTACCTGGCTGACGTAGTGCTGTTTAAGGGCTCGTTAGGCAAAGGTCGATACATCATTCCTTCTCTTCTGCCTCTGCGCCGATAGGACGAGGAAGACCATCAGGTCCCTAATTGAAGATCACGGCTGGCACTTTGGTATCCCCTCCAACCTTGACTCGACTCGGGAACCTGGATGAAGACTTATTGCGCCGATAGGACGAGGAAGACCATCAGGTCCCTAATTGAAGATCACGGTTGGCACTTTGGTATCCCCTCCAACCTTGACTCGACTCGGGAACCTGGACGAAGACTTAGCCGAGGAACGAGAAACTGATCATGCAGGGACTGACCTTGTCACTGGTTTTATGTCGGGTTCGCGACCTGGATCAAGGATGCTGTTGGAGAGTTGAAACTCTGAGTCTGCAGGTCTGATAGGAGTCTAATATAGTTCATACGTGTAGGATATACCGCTGTACGTCCGAGGAACAAGAAACTGATCATGCAGGGACTGACCTTGTCACTGGTTTTACGTCAGGTTCGCGACCTGGACCAAGGATGCTGTTGGAGAGTTGAAACTCTGAGTCTACAGGTCTGAATAGGAGTCTAATATAGCTCATACGTGTAGGATATGCCGCTGTACATCGTTGCAACATCGAAACAAAAACGAGTTTGCGCTCTCTACCCGCATAAGGAGCATGCTTAGACATTAGGCCAAGTTGGTAGAAGTAGAGCGGCTGAGTGAGCTACGCAGTCTGAGTTACTTCTCCGATCCTGCCAGTGGGCCCCGGCGTGATGCTAATTCAAGCGCCCGTGCGGGAGGCAGACCCCGAAATGCACAGACACAAGACAAGACACGTAAAGTTTCAGATCGACATTCCCTGTAATCAACTCAAAAATCCCTCGAGCAATACAAAGTATCTACAGGGGGAAAGCAGTAACATAAATTCAACTAAAAACACTTCCACGAGTGACTTTATCGGGAGCATCTGGCAAACCATGACTCGACGCTCGACTTCACCCACTGACTCAGCCCACTGACTCAGTCCTTGTACTCGATTTCCGTATCAAAAACGACCTCTGCTGGGCTCCTGTTACAATAAGACGGGGACGAGAAATGAAGTCTGCTGCAAAGGAACTCACCGCCTCTCAGTACCCTGAACGGAACAGCAGGTAAGCGGTTGTTCAAAGAAAATAATCACATTAACGTACATCCTCCTTCCACGCGAGCTGAACCTTAAGCTCAGTAAGGCCGAATAACATTACAATGTCATACTCCAGCTCATAATAATTCCCGCTCAGACCCGTGCATAAACGAGCTTGATTGACGAGACTAGATGTGTCGGCGTTGATCGTAATTACTTGATGAAAATTTTCTAACGGGAAAGAAAGTAGGTTAACCGTAAGCTCAAGACGATTAAAATCAAAGCAACACACCGGGGTCCTTGTCAATGAACTGTGGGGATAAAAAGGTGCCCCTGTAGCACAAAATATGCGTAGAATTTCTTTCGGCCAGGCCTTCTTTCAAAAGGCTTTCCTCACGATAGCTCCGGCGGAATTCTTGAGTATCTGAAACTTGTGTATTCTGCAAAAGGTCCATCAGGAACCAGTGTCAGTGAGAGTCAGTAGAATAACATGCACTTTGACAAGGATTTCCGAGAATACTCCAGGAACCATGAGTTTCCCACTGAGATTGCGGTACATCGTTGACGCGCGTCGAGCAATCTCAATATCGCAGAAACTGTCGAAAACGCGGGAGCATCGTACGCCATAGGTGAATTTCGACACCCGTGTCTTCACAGAAGGACGCAGGTAGCCCGCGATAGATCCATCCGGGACTGCTTTATTCCTGTAGCAGAATGCTTAGCGGATTAAATTGATAGCGCAACAAGCAACACACAAGTGAGGATCTGGGCGACAAACTACAAACCCATGGGATTGAAGCCTCCTCTCCACTTCAGCGAATAAATAATCGCTCGCAGCGAAACCACCAACGAGGAATACAGTCTGGAATAATGCGAGAACCTGAGTTTCACGATATTTTGCATGAAGTTCCACCACCCACCTTTATTGATTTGACGGCGAGACGTTCCTGTTCAATCACTGCATCCACGATGCACTGGATCGATGGTTCGAAGAAGTCTGCGATGGTGGTTCTGTGAAGAGGATTATTTTCAATGTCAGTGCCTCTAAAAGCAACGCTAACCCTTCTATTTTGAGTTGCCCCCTCTTGATGCCTCGGCTTGGATCGCTGTCACGTATGTTTCCGAACTTAATGTACTGTGGATCGCCTGGGTTTCGAAACAACAGTTTGGTGGACTTATCAAATTTCTCAGTCATGAATGGTACGTCATCATGAAAGCGTGACTGAAGTAGGTAGCCTTTTAATAATTATAATCAACGATCACTCGGTCCGAGACATTGGGAACTCGACGTACCATCGAGAAATTTTGCCGCTGCCCGCGTGACAAAGACAGATCCTTTGAAGTAAGCTGTATAGTGCACTGTCAGCTTACCTGACTGGAAGGAGGTCTATAAGACGACCTACACTGAGCTGCTGCGACTTCTTCAAAGCTATCAGATTCGAGATGCTTCCGCGCATATGTACTGATATCTATTGTTCCACCACCTGCATCAACTATCGTTACCGCCTCTCCGCGCTAAGAGAAAGAGGTCGTCAAGAGGAAGATTCGGGAGTCAGCAGAAGAGGTACCTTGATGGAGGAGTTCGTCAGCCCTCTGTCTAAGCAAAAGTTCAAACTCGCCTCCCCTTCTGAAATAAAATGGATTCTTTCTTGGTCTGAGGCGCTGCAAGTGATCAGTCCGGCTTGAATAGCTGCCTTGCGCATCATGGTTTGCTGAGCTCCTTCCCATGCATTCGGGTGTGATAGAATGTATTCTTTCTTGTCAGATTGCCAGAGGCCCGAGCCATCGACGGGATGCGACTCCTCAATATACGTTTTTGCGCACTGCTTCATATACATAAGAAAATCCGCGAAAACATCAACAGCGCTCTTTCCGGGGGGAAGTGCTGGTATCTCTTCAGAAACTGAACTTGTCGTGCGAGTCTTCGGACGAAGGTGGAGTTTGAACCTTGGATATAAATTTCTCAATGATCGGTGACGAATACTGAGCCAATGAGAGTGCAACACTGACCATTCCGCTTTGACCCAACTCGAATCTTCAACCAGAGCGTCAAAGCCTTCTCGTTCCGTCTCTGCGCCTATAGCACCAACCGTGCCGTTTTCTGTGTAATAGATAACTGTGGGTACCTTCGCGTCACCACCGGCCAAAGCCCGACCAGGAAACCTGTCAGCGCCATGAGAAGATGAGGTGGTTGTGTATACAGATATGGTTGCTTGACCTTGTTACCGGGTGGATCTTCGGTTCATTATTAGGGTCAAGAATACTGTAAGCATTTGTAAACGCAATGGCAGGTAAGAGATCATGAACGACGCGCACGCATAAGATATGCCACTGAACGTGGTGCCAACGTCAAAAGCGAGGACAAGCTTGCGCTCTTTGCCTGTGTAGGGAGCTCGAGGGGGCATCTTCAGTTTGCGAGGAATACATCAGCCGGGTCGGTTATATCCCTCGAGGTATTAATATCAAAGCATGCCTTGGTCTTCACCTGCTTTCAATGGATATGGGGAAACGTGTGTACCATGATGCTGAGGTATATACCATCAAACTCCCAGAACTGCGGATTGAGCTTATTCTCTGGCCATCCTCAGCGGGTGACGGGTAGTGAAAACAAAGTAGAAGGTTAGTCAATGGACTGCCAGGTTCACGAGATGCTCCACATCACATTCCAGTCTTGGTCTAAGGTCATAGCAAAAAATGACGAGCAACCAATCTTTTGTGTTAGCACAAATACAATCGATCACAGGCGCTCGATCTCCAGGCTGGCCAACAGAAATGCGGCTAAGCCTTTCAGATCATTGACATCAACCGTTTGACTAACGTAGTACTGGACGAGGTTGCATCAGGGAGGGTCTGAGAAGTCTGAAAACCGCTACTTACATTGAAATCTCCTGTCGTGTCAAGACTTCCAACCTGCAAAGTGGGTGTGAGCTGGTGAAATTAGGCAACGTCAGGCGCGGAACATACGATCACAGTATTCAACCAATTCATCGTTCCATCAGAATTCTGCACCACCCAGTTCTGCGTCATATAATCATACGCCTTCCTCGCCGCCTTTAAAATGCTTCCATCCGCAGTATCTCGTATGTAGCCCAACCTCAAGGCCTTCAGCATGGAATACACGAACATCGCACTCCCACTACTCTCAAAGTAATTCTTCGCTCTCCCCGGTTGAGTGATCACAAGCCACCACACACCACTAGTCGGATCGGCAGCATCCCGGATGTGAGGGATGAGTGTCTGGAGGATCGTCAAGATCCTTTGATATCCGGGGTTGCTTTGCGGGAATATCTCGAGTATGTCGACGAGGGCCATGGAGTACCATCCAAGAGCACGATCCCAGACTTCTGGCGAGTGTCCACGATCAGGGGACGCCCATACTGTTTTATGAGAGAAGTCGTAGCCGTGATACATAAGGTGGGTATTATTTGGAGCAGTCGCGTTCTGGATCGTGTTCTGGAACATCAGAGTGAATTGCTGCGCGATGTCAGCTTCATGAAATTGAAAAGTCAGCATACGGGAACAGGAGCTTGTAGATGAAACGCTTGAGTCACGTACCCCAGGCAGTCATGTTGTCAGGTTGGAATCGTTTTGTGTAATCAGCGTAGAAAATTTCTCCCATATAGATTCCATCGAGCCATCCTACGAGAGTGGTCATCATTTTTGAGGGATGTTCATTTTGAATTGCTTTTTACCTTGATTAGGATACTTCAATTTATGCCAAAATTGACCTTGAGCTGTTCTTGGATGAGAGTTCAATTGACCTCGGAAGATATCTGCGGCTGTCTTGTATTTGGTCTGTCCAGTCTTGTCAAGCCTAAACAAATCGGGTTAATCGAAGGAACTGATTGGGTCGATGAATGAACTTACAGATAGAGAAAAGTGGGTCCTGTCCTGAATTACGAGCCATGAATATGAGCACCGATCCTCAGTCTAGCAATCTAATAAACTTGCCTCAAAGGATCGAGAACAAAATCGGCAACACTGAAAACAAAAAGTCGGCTCTCAAACACATGAATAGGTCCATTCAACACACTTATAACTCCCATGTACCGTCCCATTTGGAAACACGATATTATCCACTCCGCGTTGTATATAATCAAAATATGTCGTATTTCCCGTCCTCTCAAAAAGCTGGCGTAAACCCCATTTCTGGAACATCAGAGTGAATTGCTGCGCGATGTCAGCTTCATGAAATTGAGAAGTCAGCATACGGGAACGGAAGCTTGTAGACGAAACGCCTGAGTTACGTACCCCAGGCAGTCGTGTTGTCAGGTTGGAATCGTTTTGTATAATCAGCGTAGAAAATTTCTCCCATATAGATTCCATCGAGCCATCCTACGAGAGTGGTCATCATTTTTGAGGGATGTTCATTTTGAATTGCTTTTTACCTTGATTAGGATACTTCAATTTATGCCAAAATTGACCTTGAGCTGTTCTTGGATGAGAGTTCAATTGACCTCGGAAGATATCTGCGGCCGTCTTATATTTGACCTGTCCAGTCTTATCAAGCCTAAAGAAATCGGATTAATCGATGAAACTGATTGGGTCGATGAATGAACTTACAAATAGAGAAAAGTGGGTCCTGTCCTGAATTACGAGCCATGAATATGAGCACCGATCCTCAGTCTAGCAATCTAATAAACTTGCCTCAAAGGATCGAGAACAAAATCGGCAACACTGAAAACAAAAAGTCGGCTCTCAAACACATGAATAGGTCCATTCAACACACTTATAACTCCCATGTACCGTCCCATTTGGAAACACGATATTATCCACTCCACGTTGTACATAATCAAAATACGTCGTATTCCCCGTCCTCTCAAAAAGCTGGCGTAAACCCCACTGAAACTCTCCATGCTCATACGAAACGATCGCGTTTCCATTCGAATCGAGACCATTTCCTTGACCACGAGCAATTGCAGAATCGGCTGCCCAGACCGCATACGAGGACGGTCGTGCTACGGTATAACCAATAAAGGACAGAGCTAGGAGAATGCGCAACATATTGGGGAGGCAGGGGTGCTAAACTAGGGAGGGAGAAATGAAGGGGCTCAAGAGAAATAACCAAAGATCTTGTGCCTGAACGCTCTGTCGATCTTTCTTTTGTGTTCGCGAACGGGCCGTGTGTTGAGGCCGTTGAATGTAGAACCCACGAACTGTCGAGAACCGGCATCACGAGCCTCTAGTCACGGTCCGACTCACTTCTGCCTGAACTCGTTGCGTATGTCGTCCAGCGAAAGTCATGAGCCAGAAATCAGACAAATGCGTTGGAATAAAAAATGTCTATGTCGGCGGAAGCATCGTATCTTGAGCTCTGAAAAGGCAGCACTTGTAGTGCAGTAGTACAATCCGTCGGAGATTTTTTTGATCGCGTACTTGGCGCTGCTCGGCTAGACCTCTGATGCCATCAATCACACCCCTATAGTCCAGGTGATCAGGCGCCCTACACTGGCGCCCTCAGAATCAGTCTGGCGGCTTGCTTCACCTGTTAACAAGAGAACCCTCGATCAAGCGACTACTTCACTGCAAGATTTACCGCACGATACCCTTAGCGCAATGTAGCTTATCTCATCTTTGAATTCTGCGAGTCAGGTGTAGATCTGATTCATTCAAACTATCTTAGTACCAACGCCAACCCGTTGCTCCTCAATGCTTCATCTCCCCTTTTCAAGAACATCGTGGAGATGAGATTGGCCGAACCTTCCGGCAGAGGTTAACGAGTCCATTAATAAACCTTCACCATCTATCAATATAAAGCCACAACGCAGCAAATTCTCGTTATCTTGTGCCTTCATCACGATCATGGTCGGATTTCGGGGAGACCAGTTTAGATCAGATGGTCGAAGTTAGAAGCCCTGCGATAATTGCAACAATGGCCATTTCTCGGGTCTTTCTTGTCCGATAGGCTTTCTAGGTTCCAATCGGTAGGCGGGCCTACGGAACAGCGAACCAGGGGAGCCGTTGCCACAGGAAGACAGTACTGCACGGGTGCAGAATGCCGGAAATCGAGATCAATTTCTAAAATTACAAGCTATTACACATAACCATTCTCCTTTCGCCACATCATTCAACTATGACAGGAAAATGTAGAAGAAGAAAAACAATGGGAAGAAACGCAGTGCACTAAAATACAAGAAGGGTATTTCCACTGTCGAAAAGCAAGAGTGGAAAAGTGAGTGAAATACGACAACAAGAGAGGCAGGAGTGAACGAGAGTAAGGACGTGAAAGAAAATGCAAAGTGAATTGAGAAATAGATAATTTGGGTTGGAATGCAAAAGGAGTAAAGGATTATGTTAGGAATAGGATGAAGTGATGAGAATGAGTGCCGGGAAGAGGAGAATCTACGGTACGCGCATTAACAGAAATAAAAAACTCTAAAGGCAAGAAGTTCTTATCCAGAATGCGAAGGTGAATGCGATGGAGTCCCGAGAGTTCCGAGTTTTGAAATCAGAAACACCTTCCTGCATCCAGCCCATTCCGATCCCGATCCCGATCCCGAGCCCTAATTGATCCTTTACCCTCTCCCACGCTCCAATCAACGTCCTCTCTGAGGTGAGGGAATTTCGTTGAAGGATCAGAGGAAGTCATATCCGTTCTTCCTTGTCCAGTCAACACCATTCTTCAGTTGCTCGAGCGTAAGGAAGATGAGAATGGTTGTAGGTTGCAACCTCGTCCATGCAGGTACCCATCCCTTAAACATGAACATCGGGCCTTCAGTCTTCATTGATTGGCGGATCACACCCAAGGTAGAGCTTGATCCTGGGCCTGAGGCGTTCATAATCCGACTCTGTGGATCAGTGGTGATTGAGTTTCAACACTCAATTGATGACTTGACGCCTACCTTAAGGACATCAGCCGGTGAGCAGACAGTCGTAGCAACAGTTCCCTATACGTGATGTTGGTCAATGTCGTAGGCATGGTGGATTGAAGCTTATATACTCACAGCGGCAAATGAAGCAGTGAAATGGCAAATGATGTTGTCCTCAAAGTACCGTGTCTTAAGCAGTTCAGCCTTGAAGAAATCATACGACGCGAGTTGCGAAGCGTTCATTAAAACCGCACGGAACACATTTGGTCCAACACCACGACCAAGCGAAGAAAGACCTTCCTCACGAATCATCTACAAAAAGGCGACACAAAAGTCATAAGTAAACCATCAATAGGGGCCAAAAGACCAAACAGAGCAAGAGGAGTTTATTGCCAAGAAGGCACTGAACAAAGCCGAGGGATCGGCTATTGAAAACTCGATCGTTAATTACCCCACAAACGTCAAACGTCATCATCATATGGGGATGCGGGGAAAGAAAGGGGCTGTCACCATTGACGACAGTGGGATGGATGGGCTGAGTACTGATAACTCACTCGGAAGAGTGCATCGAAGCAATGCTTGTAATTGAATCGCTTTTCAGGTGGCTTGGCAAAATCTCCTTGTAAGCGAACCATCACAATTTCTGTTCAATCACACAACCCGGGTAAAGAAGCTTGGGGTCAGTGGATTGGAGCCGTAGAACCCAATGGATCGAGTTCTTACCTCCTGGATTTCCGATAAATCCAGCGATACCACCAGCTAAATAGAAGAAGGACATTAGGTTCATTTCTAAAAAGGAGAGGCACGATGACATACCCATGCTACCGGCTGCAGCAAGCTTCCATGCAGGTGCATCTTTACCTGCACCTAACATCTTCTTACTCTCGTCATATGCCCAGAAACGACACATTGAGTAAGACATCTGGCGAAGCCAAGTACCCGTAATACCATCGAACAGGCCTCGATAGCCTAGTTATCGTCGATTTCGGAACGAATGCCGTAAAGGTAGGGAGAGTCAGGGGTGGTCGAGTATCCAGGGTATGGAAGCGGGCCAAGACGGAAGTCGAGTCAAAGGTCGAGCGAGATGGCAGTTTGTGCTCGTCATTAGCAGAGTTGTAGATCCGAGAAACGGAAAAGGACTCGCCTGCAGTCCGGACGGTCTTCTTCATACTCTCTATCATCCGCTTATCACCCGAGGCTTGCAATCTCACTTTCGTCAGATCCAAGGGGCTAGACAACGTAGCATGATGAGATGTAATGCACAATGCAGAACCAGGGAAGTCTGACTCACTGGGTTATAGATGCAGCTATTGTTGCAGCAACACCTGCAGGAAGAGTCGGATCATGACAACTACTCGTAGGGTCTGCAGTCGAAACAACGCACCTCCAAGCCAGAAGGGATAGGGTTTCATTTTGGGTGCAGCAACAGGAGATGCCGGAGGCACTGTTGCAGGAGGAACAGCGGCCACCATTGGTGGAGTTTGGTTTGAAGAAGCCATTAAATCCACAGGAGGAGAGAATGAGGTGTGGGGATGGTAGTGGGACCAAGGGAAGATGGGGACCGAGTAGTGGAGAGGAGAAAGGAAAGGGTAGGAAGGGATTGGGTCACGTATTTAAGCGGTTGTGCGACTGTAGGTCGTGTGCTAAATGCTTCGTGTATCTTCCGCCTTGGAAGCAAGCGCCAGAAGCCTCAATCCACCTGATCTCACGACCGCTGTCTATTAAGTCATCATCATACCTGGCTCAATCCCGATATTCTTGTCACCCCCTTTCGGGTCGCAGCCGACACCTGCTTTCCGGGGTTGCTATTCCGCACTATTCTCGCATCGGTGCGCTCAAAACACCAGTGGTGGGGTCTCAATTTGCTAATGCGGCCATCGCGACCATCGCGGCTAGAAATGGAACTCGCCAGATAGGGGATTTTTGATAGCGGTGGATTCCTGTCCCATGTCTCCTTTCCCACCGCTCCTGCACGAGTTCTTCAAGTTCTTCCCTCCTTATTTGCCGAGCGCTGCATTCGCCTTGCTTTTCATGTGCATTTTGTTTCGGAACACTCAGGGAATCGTGATAATCCAACGCTACACCGGCTTACCAGACATTCCCACGTCTTTCAAAGGCTCCCACCTCCTGTGCCCATTCCGGACTCACTACATACTGTAATCTGGCAGCAGCTCCCACCTTACGTATCGGCCGAACCCTGTTCGTAACAAACGCATCTCCCACCTCGGTACGAATCGGCCGAATTTATCAGAACAAACGCATCGCACGACAACTGGGACCTTCCTACTCTTACTTACCTGGTCAGATGACGTATGTTATTTCTTTGGACACTACTCAACCATCGATGTGCTGTCATCTATTTCTATTCTTATCTTCTACGTGAATCTCCTATCTGATTCGTGATGGCACAACCCCCTGCTCCGAATCAGATACAAGTTCTCACAAGAGACTGTGCTTTGAGAACCTCCGGCTTGCCCTCACTCAGTCTCAACGCAGCGCTTAGGTTAAAGCTATGAAAAGGCCTCATCTTGAGTATATGCGAGGCTAAGATGGAGACGTGATTGCTTCTTAACAATTCTTTACCAGAAACATAACAAGTTGTTGACTGCCTATGTCTACTATCTGCCCAGACAGCCCTGGACACGATTCTCGGACGAACCGAATGCGTTCAACATGACGTCTGAAGTTGGAACTTTGAAATTGACCCGTGGACGCGTGAGCGCGAACAAGCATCAGGGTAAATACACGTCCTCCGGAGTCCTAAACGCGACGACGCGGGGCGGATCCCTAATTTTGGCAATGGAAGTCCTGCATCTGAAGTCCCATACCTTGAGCACTCCCTGAGCCCGTGCAAAACCGAGCAAATCTGTTTTGCTGGAGAAGAGTCCCAATGTGATCCGCGATAATTATTCGTACGTTTCGGACGAGAGAGCGAAGGCTAACTGAGTCAACAATATCACTCAGCGAACAGTGGATGAATTCCGAACTTCCGAATTCGGGCTTGTTCTGCGACAACGACTTCGGACCCGTTGGTTTCCAGCTCCCCACCTTGAATTTGCAATCGAAACCATCGGGTTTTGAGTCCGTAGAGGCGAAATTCGGCGGACAACAAGCTCAAGACTGTTGTCGCCGAACAAGCCCCATGTGATAGTCTGGTATAGCTCGTAGAACCCAAACCCAATCAACTATCCGTTTCATCAAACTGAGCGGGATCGGATAGCCAATGTCTCCCATACAAGGCAGACGCAGCACGGCCGTCACGGTCGTGGATTCCCCCAACACGCAACAGAAATTCAGTCTGGTAGACAACGTTTTCCATCAAACGTGAGTTTCGGCCGCAGTGGATCAACCAGAACTTTCAGCGAATCAACGGTTATTTTGATCTGAATTGAAAGCCGCAAAGAAACATGGAACACTGATCTTTTGACTGTGAAATTCTGATTCAAACGAACCCCGAGCAAAGAATTGTAGGCTGCGTCGAGCCCTGATTCTTGTTATTTAGGGGACGAGACTCGTAGTTCCACAACAAAACTCTATCAAAACCAAGGAAGACAAAGGCCACTGTCATAAGATTTGACGCGAAAATGCCGGTCTGTACATGTATCGATTTCGCAGAAAATCCTGTTGTGGACATAGCGACACAGGTTGTTTGTCATAGAAGGACTGCAATAATCTGGATGGTACAATTTTGCAAGTAGACGGTTCTGAAGCGTTGGAGAAATATGAACACCGTTAAGATTATGTTCACAAAGCACATGATTTCGATCACCCTGACCATTGCATCGCAGTCTTCTACAGGATGAGTTCAAAATCTAGGTGTCAAAAAGGAGAAAAAGAAAAACAATGGACATCTTGACGCACTGGTAGGATGACGGCCAGTAAAACAAAGGCCAACGCAAATAATCTGAGCAAGCGATTCTGATCCAAGTTCTGAGTAAACGTACCATGACGTTACTTTGTGATACTGTGCAAGGAAAGCTCAGGCTTTCCTTGCGGCTTCCTTTCTACCAAACCGCATTCAGGGCTCGGGTATGTACAAAACGTCAGTAAACAGTTCGGGGCCAAATAGGAATCGAGCGATGTGTCGAATGCAAGGTTTGAGCCTCCATCCTCCAGCTTGATTCCTTGCTAATGCATTGCTTTGGAAGTAACCAAGGAGAAAAGGGAGCCCATATACTGCCACTGAAGGATATGTCAATATCGTCATCCGAGGAGATGCAGTGGTGACATTCTTTGTCAGAAACACTTCCGAAGCGAATTGGTACATTCCTAATGCTGGCCTTGCGCCTCTGTCCCTGAGGTGTGGGACTCGGAAGGCTATTTTGGATAATATACAACAAATTCAATCAAATATTCCCCACTAGCCGGGAAGTTATGCAATCTCCCACTTGTCAGCAATTGGTTGAGTTAGACATACATCAGGTTGGCCATGTAATCACTAATGTTATCTTCAGATCCCATGGCTCGGTTCCGAAGTTCTAGTCACAAAAACTGTACATAAGGCTTGTCATATGGCAGAGGTCAAACAAAATCAACCTCTTTTTGTAATGTTCTTCAGATATTACAAAACTGGTCTCACTGAGTTGATAGATCTCATGGAGAGCTCTCCAGTGAATATTTTTTAATGCAATTTTATCAAGCTGTTGATCTGGAAAACACATTTTTAGGTAACCCTCCAAAAATTTGGTGACCATCCAACCATCACTGGCCAAAGAATGACTAGAAATACTTGAATATTGGTAATAAAAGCTACTTATTGAGATGTAACTACATATTGTTGGTTCTTTCTGGGACTGAGAACAACCCTCTTTTGCGCATTGTGCATTCTTATCCTCTCATTCCGCCAATAATGGTATTACTTCCAAATGAGTCACTCAGTTTCTATTTACTTCCAAAGTGTTTTTGACAAGATTTGTTACCACTGTATCTCTTTGGGTAGTGATATTGATCTATCTTTCAGTAGATGGGCCCACATTCCACTTGGTCAATTCCAAAGCAACACATTAATAAAGGAATCAGACTGGACAATGGGGGACTTGAACCTTACATTTGACATGCTGTCAGCCTCAAGTTGCTGAAAGACTAGCAGATAGGTTGTCTGAGTGCTCAAGTGCTTTTTTTTTTTTTTTTTTTTTTTTTTTGAATCAACAATTTATAATGCAGTGCTCAATCATAGTCCATGGCCCAGCCTACATATATCTGGATTTCAGAGGAGTCTCACCCCATTCTCCAGATATATCAAGTATGCTAGCTAGACTAGAAAACCAAAACAAACACAAAAAAAAATACAGAAGATGCTGAGGCATCAGAAATGGATGAGTAAATGACCAGAGACACCAAGAAATAGCTGTACTATACTCGGATAATTAAAAGACTAATTACCTTAAGTAAAGGAAACATGTCCATTATCAAGCATCTGATCCAAAGATCCAGAACATTAGTATATTGTAAAGTGCATACTTGAAGGGACAAATATAGTCAGCTGTATGGTCAATTGGTTTGTGTACAGTCAGATATAGGCTTAATTCCTGCCAGTTGTGCACTTATTGATGTTGTGCAGTCCTGGATTTGAACCTGGCCTAGGTTGGGTATACCAGTGTGTGAAGTGTGATTGCTTAGCAATAATCTGGGTGACACTGAAATAAAAGAGCATAGTCTAAATGGAGCCTGGGTGGTTCTGGTTTGATGCAGTCACTAGCACCCTCTGAGGTTTAAGCCAGCTTCTGGTACCTACTAAGGAGGGTCCTTGAAGAGTAACCTAACTTATCAGCTGTGCTTTATATCATGCACTAATAGTCACACTATAACAGTGTAATATATGTGTGTGCTCTGTCCAAGTCTAATATACTAGCTAATGGTGTGGTGCTCCCTTGGTGAAAGAACTTAATTGGGGACATATCTTCAGCTATATCTGAAATAGGACATGATAAGTGAGAGAATTAGAGTAAAAACAATCTGACCTATGTAAGACTGCATGCTTTGGGATAGGACACCCTCTACCTGTTCAGATCTGGTACATCCAGTTGAACTCCATAGTTTGGGTTGTTAGTAGGTATAACTTAATCTCTGGATCAAGGAAACTGGTCTAAGTTCCAGTCAATATGCTATGCTATATATCTCTGGTAATATCTTGGGATCAATCTGGTAGCAGTGCCTGTGAGACATAGAGCCCAGACAGTTATAACTATAGTAATCAGGCCTATAGGGGCATAATAAACTGGCTACTGAGTAACAGGAAGGGATAGTGCCTGAACTATAGCCATGTGACTAGAAAACACCACATGGGCTTGAGAAGACTAAATCCTATGCCAGTCAGCCTAGTACAGTTAAAATAATCAAGTTCTGGCTTAAGTTGATTCCACATCATACAAATGTGTAAGGATTTCCTGCAAGGGGCCCCTTAGATAGGTGTGGTGGTATAGACTTGTCTGTATTATCCTAACCCCCCCTGGAGTTCCCATATATTTACTGGCAGGTCACTAGATCCTGGCAATATCCTCTCTTGTCAACACTGTTGCTTTGGCAACATTTTCACCTCTTGGGCTGGTCCATAGATCTCCAAGATCCTCAACACCCTCAATATTTGGCCCCTACTGTCTGATTTCAGAATTCTAAGGCTCCTTGGGATACCAATAACCTCTACCACCACTGGCATTGTTAGCTAGTAGTTCACACTCTCTACTCCTTCTGGTTTGTGCATTATTGTTACATGTGTGGACCTCATTTTCAATATACATCTACTATGCTTTTGACCCTCTGCCTAGCCACATCATCAGCTGTGGCTCCCCCTGTTTCATTCTGTACTGCAATGTCATCCACAGTGCTCAATCGGTCAATCATATGGTCTGGCCACAGTCTAGATCTAAAAATAGGCCATCTTTCTTTTTCAATACTTGTTATTGTTGAGGCAGTATATTCACCCCTTTAGGCATGCCCTCAGGGCCTCCTCTCCTGTTACTCCTTCCTCTTCAGCATTTATTGCTATTGAGGCAGCATATTCACCCCTTTGGGCAGCCTCAGGCCTATCCTCCATTCTGAATTTCTCAGGACTCTAGACTTTTCCTGGACTTTTTGTCTTAGACTTTTATACTTGGACTTTTGTGCTCTTTAATCTTTTACTACTGATATCGCTATGCTCCTTGGAAAAGAGTGTCAGAAATGTCAGTCAGCTTATATATACAGCATATAGTGATTACTCTCTGTTTCCAGCTTTGCGCTTTAGCAGGTGCTTTGTCATATTTGAGGCCCTTCCAACCTCACCTTTTCCATGGATAGTATAACTGTCTCCTAGCGATTCTAGTTATTTCTGTTAACTTCTGACACTTTAGTGTCTTCTAAATTTTTAGTGGATGATTATGAGTTGAGGATTTCTATGCAATCTCCCACTTGTCAGCAATTGGTTGAGTTAGACATACATCAGGTTGGCCATGTAATCACTAATGTTATCTTCAGATCCCATGGCTCGGTTCCGAAGTTCTAGTCACAAAAACTGTACATAAGGCTTGTCATATGGCAGAGGTCAAACAAAATCAACCTCTTTTTGTAATGTTCTTCAGATATTACAAAACTGGTCTCACTGAGTTGATAGATCTCATGGAGAGCTCTCCAGTGAATATTTTTTAATGCAATTTTATCAAGCTGTTGATCTGGAAAACACATTTTTAGGTAACCCTCCAAAAATTTGGTGACCATCCAACCATCACTGGCCAAAGAATGACTAGAAATACTTGAATATTGGTAATAAAGGCTACTTATTGAGATGTAACTACATATTATTGGTTCTTTCTGGGACTGAGAACAACCCTCTTTTGCACATTGTGCATTCTTATCCTCTCATTCCGCCAATAATGGTATTACTTCCAAATGAGTCACTCAGTTTCTATTTACTTCCAAAGTGTTTTTGACAAGATTTGTTACCACTGTATCTCTTTGGGTAGTGATATTGATCTATCTTTCAGTAGATGGGCCCACATTCCACTTGGTCAATTCCAAAGCAACACATTAATAAAGGAATCAGACTGGACAATGGGGGACTTGAACCTTACATTTGACATGCTGTCAGCCTCAAGTTGCTGAAAGACTAGCAGATAGGTTGTCTGAGTGCTCAAGTGCTTTTTTTTTTTTTTTTTTTTTTTT
>KQ963357.1:0-25722 GCA_001563735.1 Leucoagaricus sp. SymC.cos | reverse complement strand
CGGAAGAGCTGCATTATCCTTCCAATATTTACTTGGCGCGTCAGCTCTGTAGACTTCGGGTCATCGTTTCCCCGCATCCTGTATATACAGTAGATCATCACGAGAAGGATGACAGCAGAAGTAATGCCGATAAACAGCCTCACGACAGTCCCAGTGCCGTGAAAGCACAGAACAAGGAAGGCGACGAGGAAGCAAATGAGCCTGTGATTATGTGAAGGTTAAGCCCCTTTCCACATGAGAAGAGAGAGTTTAATGCTTACGACCAGCTAAGAAGTGCATAAGGCAAGCTATACATGAGCGCGAGTCGGATACAGCCAATATCCAATAGGAGGTCATAGTTATTCGTTATCTATTTTGAGGGTGACCTTAAACAATGAGGGGGATTCATAAATATGTAAGCTCACCCGTTCGTCAAAGTGTTCCCATCCTTTGATGCGATGATACCGGGAGAAGAGCTGGCTGAGGAGAATACTGCAGATACTGGTGACGATGGAAAGATAGCTGCAGATCTGAGCTGGCGAACGAATATCGGGTTGGTCACCATTATCAAGGCTTGGAATTGCAAGAAATGCCATGTTTGTGGCTAACAGCACCGTCGCCTTATCAAGAGTGGTCCATCGGGGGTCAATCAAGAAGAATGGAGAATGAACGCTCACGATGATAGTATGGCCCTGCCATTCTTGGTGTAACTCCATCACAAAAGTCCTCCACGCCTCAAAGAACACGTTCCTATCACTCATGATGTTGCGAAGTGATTGATGGTACGTCTCGGGAGTGTAAAAGAGTAACAACGATAGAATGATGAACCACGTTCCGGGTACGACTTCGGAGTCGAGATATGGGAAATCGTCACGATGCCATCGAGCATTGTGTTGACCATGGTGATTCTCAAATCGGTGCATAGCTGAGACAAAATGGCGTTAATTATTTTGTTTGTCATGGTTCCTGGACCATACCGTGAAACGACATGAGTGAGCCTGGGAATGGAAGATTTGGTCAGAATGAGAGCGAGAAACAACAAGACAACTCACCTACAACCCAGGTATAGTGGGCGGCTCCAGGATCTTCTTGTGGCAGTCGAGTTTCATTGTAGATGGGTCTTCCAGGGATTAAGTTCATGAGGCTCATGGCCTTGTCGACATCAGTGACACTATATTCTGAGGTCGTGCTGGGATTGAAGGTTTGGTCTTTGCTTATGAGCCAACGAAAACGGGAGCGTGGTGCGGATAGCTCATAGAGTGACACACCTGCAGCGGTGAATAGTAAGAATCCTTTGGCCTCTCGAAGGATCTCCTCGCGAAGAATTTGAACATGGGGAAACTGTTTATAGTGCATCCTCAGGAGACGTAAGTGTCAAGAAATTCTAATGAAGTGGGCTTTGTGAGACTGGCGTTGGCTGCAGTCAGAGCGTGATTTCTTACATGGTCGAGATGGCCGAGGTACCAGTATTCTGCCTCAATCAGATGACCTAATATTTATGAAACCGTGAAATGTAAACTTAATCGTGCCGTAGTCAGCAAAAGAGCACACACCAATATGCGTGTACGACCATACTCGAGCAACGCGCTTAAAAAGCCGCTCAATGTACTTGTCCTGTGCCCAAAACAAGCATCGTTTTTGCAGAGACGCAAAATAGTAGCCAATGTCAAATGTATCCCACCTAAGGTCAATCACGATTTGAATGTTGTTTATCGTGTTGGCTTCGCTGGCAGGGAGTGTTCGGGATAGTCGATCTGCTGCTTCAGTGACAATGGTACGATTTCCATCATCGCGAATGTCGGTATTTGTCAAAATATTCTGAGATGGATGAGTATCAGTGAGAACGTATGAGCGTTTCAAATGAGAACTTGACAATTGCGCACCAGCTGCCTATGGTAAAAATACATTGAGCCTTGTGGGTGAAGGAAAGTCTCCCATCCCGGTATTATGTCGACCCTTCGGGAGAAAAGTTAAGCGTAGAAGTATATACTTTCAGTGCGATAGCATACGGGGTAAATCCGGTGGTAAAGGCAGGAACATAGCCAGCAGCCGCGTTGTCAGGTCTGAATTGGATGTCGGGTCAGCGTCCTTGTGGAAGATACAGACTTACGTCATCCTCGGGTTTTCGAAGTGGTCTAGAACTTTTGGAGGTTCTCTGGATATTGAAACACTGGTGAGTGATTGATACATGTAACATAAACTTCGGTTAACGAACCCTCGAGAGATAGCCCACCTGCGAGGTAAAAGCTGACTTGGAGTGATCGGCTGTAAACTGAACTTGTAGTTCTGCGGTTGGCTGTTTGAGAGGGCTTCATGACAGTTCAGCGACTCAACGTACCTGCAAATTCAGTTCAAAGTTTTCAGCGGGGTTGGGGGATGCAGGTGCTGGTGATGTATTATAAGGCTCTGAGATTGCACCACCTGGAAAGGCTTGAGGAAAGTAAGAGCCAGCTACGAAATGGATCTGGGATGCTTGTGGCTCTGGTCGCTTATTAGAAAGACTGGGGGGCTGTGACCCTAGCAGATTCGAGTCACAACGACCTTTCTGTCGTGTTGTTGAAAGGGGGGAACATTTAGACTTGAGAGAATTGAAGCCACACAGACGGAAAAGACTGAGAAAGCGTTTGATCAATGTTCCAAAAAGAGGACGCCATCGTAAAGTGCGAACGCCGTAGAGAAGCAGAAACATAAGCAAGGCTCTGCGTTGCGAGCAACCTGGTAAGAGAGAGGCGAGTGACATTATTTGTATAGGAATCGTGAAGGCATAACACAACACCCTACGCCTCCATAGATGCTGTATGTCGGATCACATGACCTCAGCATTCTCAGCCCGCACTACATACACTGCATTGGCGACGAGGTCCAGACTTGGTCCGAACTCTCTTCTCCTCTCTTTCTCCCGCTGCACATCACCCAGGCCTGTCCCGTCCCTCAGCTCAGCTCGCTTCTAACACGGATGAGGGGCATCAAGGATATCATTTAATCTAGACTTTCCTACCATGGTTTCTGCCTCAAGGCTTGTAAATGCTCCACGCTCCTCAAGCATTTCGATCACATCATATACGAGCCTGTAGGATGCTAATTATTGTTGTGGGCAAGGGAGAAGTTAACCATATCCGTTCGGGATGGTTTTGGCAATCCGACCTTGTGTATGCGATTCGTCTTAGTGGCTTACTCCGCTCATCCTCGAGTCCAATTCTTCTTCCTGTTGGCATACTGTGACCTGCCCATAGCTCGGCGAATATTTGATTTTATGGGTGATCTTCTACGCTTATTAATATACTTATCAAGACGTTACGGGATCCTATGGGGACTGAATTATTTTGCTCAACTCCCGTGCACTCTGAGATGTTCGTTCTATGATCATAATTCACCTGATTTGACACCACTTCATATCTTGCCCGCTCGGCTGCGATTCAGTAAATGATCAACCATCCACCTCGTAATATCCCAACCAAGCATTCATTCACAAAATATTCCCAGGTACTAATTCCTGAATCCAATAAAGTTGTGCTACTGCAATTACATTATTGACCCTACTCATTGTAGAGCTATACTGTACACAGGACGAAAGTCGAAAGATGAATGGAAAATCCGAAGAGAAATCAAGAAAATCAAATGACCAGTCACCTTCAAACGAGGCGTTGTCGATTGCCGAGGATTAGACCGTGCGTCCTGGCTCATATGTGATTTTGAAATATCCAACTGACGTTCAGGTCGCGCCAAGGCCCCATGTACGCCCGACTCCGATCTGAGTATCGTATCCGTACTATTTGGTCTCCATTTCCAAAGTACTCGTAACGACGCTGATGGTGTAGGCAAAGTGGTTGAATTGTTGAAGTTGAATGTATAGATATCGGTGCTCTCTTGTTAGATTGAGCAGCGGAAGAATCTTTTTCTGATGCAGCTCAATTCGACAAGAACCCCTAGGTTGAGAGAAGGACCCTATACAGGGTATATTTCAATTTCATAGCGTCACCACGACGGAGGGGAACAACAAGAGGACAAGAGGTGCTGCCGAGAACGTTGAACAGTGCATGATTAAGGACCCTGTAAGCCGTACTATTGTGGTAGAGAATTGCACGTTTTGACAATCGAGACCAATGGGGTTACAAAGAAAACTGGCATTCGGTCTCCCGAACGGTCAATCTCGAGCAACATGCTCGACTTCATGAGTGCTCTAAGATAAACACCCCAGTGATTGACAGCATATTTCCATCAGTCGTCGGTACACCTCAGCTACTGGGGTACGTGAGGAACTCACAAAGATACGTGAAGGTGTATCCCGTATTTTACAATCCTTTGTGGGCGGAATGTGATCTATGGAATAGGAACGACGGTGGTGATTATCAACAAAACCGCTCCAGACCACCACTGGCATGTCATTAGTAGACCCGGGAAAATGGTCATTGTCAGCGTCGTTTCGGCGCATGGGTCGAGTTGATCTCTGCGAGCTCACCTTGGAACGGTCATCAGCTAAATAAATGAGTTCTTTTCCCGACCCAGCCGATTCCCGAACCCATTATCACTATCATAAGAATCCTTTGGGCTGTTGGGAGTGTAAGAATATACAACAATTATGTGTTCAGCCTCTCAACGCGAGAGCCATAACCAAATACCTGCAAGAATATATAATAATATGTACTGAATAAAATGATTAGTACATTAGTAACCAAAGACAAGAGAAGAGACTCACTCCAGCCTCTCGACGCGAGAGCTGAAGCGCTGGTACATCAAGCGTGTAGTTTATGTGCACTACACTACAGGCACGTCATGAGGACAAGAATGAACGGTACAAATAAGAGCTTATTTGCGGAGGATACATGAAGCAGGCAGCAGCGGAAGAATGAATTGAAGATACACATCGGAATACTGGGGAACGGAGTAGGGAATGGAGGTCGGGATGTCGGCACTCGTTTGTACTCCAACAGGGAGTTCATGAGTTAATGACAACAACTGAAACTTGGAAGGACGTGTGTTTCCCTTCCCTTTGGTAAAAGGATGGAGAGGAGGGACCCGTGGAGAAATGCTGTTGAAGAAGACGAGAACCCGCTCGTTGAAAAGGCACAGAAGTGAATTTGTACATGAAAACGGTAAACGGCATTACTATCGAAGAATGCTAATGATGCTGTGTAGAGTACGATCATTGTAGTCTGATTTGCCTACCCTGTCTGCTTTGTGGACCTGGGAAACACAACCCAAGTCATGATGCTTCGACTTCTTGTGATTAGGTTCGTGATGTTTAAGAACTATCTTATTAGAATCGCACACTGCAATCACGTTCAAGGGACCGATGACTGAGCATCATACCATATTCCGTTTGAGAGTCTACACGAGGGGACTGTAACAGTCCAGGATCCACGGTCATGTTCGTGGCGTTAACGCGCCTGCTTAGATGATGAAAAGTTGAAAATACTCACTAATCACCATCGACTCCACCCATTAGGCCAAATGGAATGTTCTTTCTTCCAGATCCTCCAAATGGTCATTAATCTCCAGCCTTCCTAACACCGGTGCAGATGCTCCATTCATCGTAGGGTGAAGAGCCTCCACAAGCCTGCTTCACGATTATTCACTCGCCACCAAGGTGAGGACGGCATGGGAGAACCTCTAGCGAAGGTGATTCTTTGAAATGTTTTGATTGCTTCAACATTCAATGAAATCCGATGACAGCGCCCATCATTTGGCGAGAAGTTGTAATGTAAGCTCAAGTGGTCGGGTATTCAGAAAATTCTACACCATCCCACTTCGTCATCAGGGCGGTTTGTCATGTCAAAGCATCGGCTTTTGGGTCAGGTTCTTGGTATGAGAAATGTCCTACACCACGCCGACTCAAGTCTATATCTTGTTGACATTGCTTCTATAAGGGCCGAATATATTTTCCACTTTTAGACGGGGAGAAGTCGCCTTAATGCCAGCGCCATTCTGGCCATGGGAGTAGCCTTGGAGCTCTTAGGTGGATATAAAGTGCGAGTGAATGGTTGAAAGGGGGTTGGATTCTTTCCTCGCTTTCTTCGTGTTTGATCAAACATTCATCACACAAATCGAGATGGTGCAGACTTACACTCATGAATTTGATTCAAAGTTCTTCAAAGGCAAAGTGACGATCAAGAAAGGGTGCGCGAACTGAGGTCTTCTATAGTGATGGCAGTTGCGAATCTCAGATATACTAACTGATGTACAGACTATTCATCGACGGACAATGGGTCGACCCTGTCGAAGGCGATATGATCGAGTACTCTTCCTTGACTCTTGTATGCATTGACGACTGATTACAAAGTTGATCAGTGTTGTCGACCCAAGTGAGCTAAAATGGCAGTTGATCCTAGGTGCGAGTAGTATTGACCGTAGCATCTTCCAGCGAATGGAAAGACTATAACTACGGTTCCCGGCGGAGGAGCGAAGGATGTTGATATAGCAGTCAAAGCTGCTAGAAAGGTGGATATCGCAGGTCGCTTGGTCGTCCGATTATTGACTTCTTGGGGTAGGCGTACAAAACGTCCTGGGGTCTAAAGGTTCCTGGATCTGAAAGAGGACGTATCCTCGGCAAGTTTGCAGATTTACTGGAAAAGCACACAGACGCGTTGGCTTCGCTCGAAGCACTCAATGTTGGTGAGTTGTTACTTCTCCTACCGCAGGCTATGCCCCTTCATGGACATCATAGGCAAGCCTTTCTTAGCGGCAAAATCTGACCTCGCGGGATGTGTTGGGCTTGTCAGATATTACGCGGGATGGGCCGACAAGATCCATGGAAAGACGATTGAGGTGCGCTGTCGGGTAATGGTCCTCTAGTAGGTGATTGAGAGTGCATTGGTTTAGACCACAGAGAAGAAGATGGCCTACACTAGGCAAGAACCTTGGGGTGTCGTGGTATGCCTTTGATCAGCGCCTGTTAATTGTTTAGACCACAGAGAAGAAGATGGCCTACACTAGGCAAGAACCTTGGGGTGTTGTGGTATGCTTTTGATCAGGCCTATTAATTGCGTATTCAACTGACGAAAATTCACAGGGAGCAATTCTTCCGTGGAATGTACCTTTGGTAGGTTCTTGTTCGCCCTACTCCTATAATGACCTTGACTGGACAAATATTTGTAGTTGATGGCGATGATGAAGTTGGGCCCGGCGCTTGCCACAGGCAATGCCATCATCATTAAGGTCAGGTGTTCAGTTCCGATCCTTGACCGCCAATTTCAATGTTCATCTCCAAGTGCAGACCTCTGAATTAACTCCATTTACAGCACTTTACGCTGCGGACCTACTCAATGAAGCTGGTGTTCCACCTGGCGTCGTAAACATAGTTAACGGTTACGGTATGGTCTCTACTCATACTTTTGGGTTGAACGGGTTTCTTCTGTTAACGCGACCCCTTCCAGGGAATACCGCGGGTGCTGCAATTTCCTTACACCATGATATCAACAAGATCTCGTTCACCGGAAGCACCCTCACTGGCCGGAAGATTCTGAAGGCGGCAGCAGAATCAAACATGAAGGCAGTTACGTTGGAGCTCGGAGGGAAGAGTCCAACCATCATCTTTGACGATGCAAATGTGGATCAGGCCATTAAATGGGCTGCTGGGGGGGTGTTGTGAGTGTTTCTTTGTGCCCGAAATATACCGATGACTGACAAGAAACGACCCTAGCTATAACATGGGTGCGTTTGATTTTCGGTGGTTTAAATATTCTGTGTTCAACAAGAAGTCTAGGTCAAGCGTGTATTGCCGGCTCCCGCATTTATGTACAGGAAGGTATCCACGACAGATTCTTGGAAGGAATCTCGAAACACGCGGAGAGTATGGCCAATGCCACTGGCAGCCCATTTAATGAAGGGACACTCCATGGGCCTCAAGTCTCCCAAACTCAGTACGACGTCAGTGAATAAATGATCTCTGTGAACACATTTCTGATCTTCTTTTCGCTCCAGCGCGTCATGGGCTACATCAACTCTGGAAAGTCAGAGGGAGCTAAGATTCACATTGGCGGGGAGAGACATGGCGAAGAAGGCTATTTCATTAAGCCTACGGTTATCGTTGACGCTCAGGCATCAATGAAGATCATGCGGGAAGAGATATTCGGCCCTGTCTGCTCTATGAGAAATGTCCTACACCACGCCGACTCAAGTCTATATCTTGTTGACATTGCTTCTATAAGGGCCGAATATATTTTCCACTTTTAGACGGGGAGAAGTCGCCTTAATGCCAGCGCCATTCTGGCCATGGGAGTAGCCTTGGAGCTCTTAGGTGGATATAAAGTGCGAGTGAATGGTTGAAAGGGGGTTGGATTCTTTCCTCGCTTTCTTCGTGTTTGATCAAACATTCATCACACAAATCGAGATGGTGCAGACTCACACTCATGAATTTGATTCAAAGTTCTTCAAAGGCAAAGTGACAATCAAGAAAGGGTGCGCGAACTGAGGTCTTCCATAGTGATGGTAGTTGCGAATCTCAGATACACTAACTGATGTACAGACTATTCATCGACGGACAATGGGTCGACCCTGTCGAAGGCGATATGATCGAGTACTCTTCCTTGACTCTTGTATGCATTGACGACTGATTACAAAGTTGATCAGTGTTGTCGACCCAAGTGAGCTAAAATGGCAGTTGATCCTAGGTGCGAGTAGTATTGACCGTAGCATCTTCCAGCGAATGGAAAGACTATAACTACGGTTCCCGGCGGAGGAGCGAAGGATGTTGATATAGCAGTCAAAGCTGCTAGAAAGGTGGATATCGCAGGTCGCTTGATCGTCCGATTATTGACTTATTGGGGTAGGCGTACAATACGTCCTGGGGTCTAAAGGTTCCTGGATCTGAAAGAGGACGTATCCTCGGCAAGTTTGCAGATTTACTGGAAAAGCACATAGACGCGTTGGCTTCGCTCGAAGCACTCAATGTTGGTGAGTTGTTACTTCTCCTACCGCAGGCTATGCCCCTTCATGGACATCATAGGCAAGCCTTTCTTAGCGGCAAAATCTGACCTCGCGGGATGTGTTGGGCTTGTCAGATATTACGCGGGATGGGCTGACAAGATCCATGGAAAGACGATTGAGGTGCGCTGTCGGGTGATGGTCCTCTAGTAGGTGATTGAGAGTGCATTGGTTTAGACCACAGAGAAGAAGATGGCCTACACTAGGCAAGAACCTTGGGGTGTTGTGGTATGCTTTTGATCAGGCCTATTAATTGCGTATTCAACTGACGAAAATTCACAGGGAGCAATTCTTCCGTGGAATGTACCTTTGGTAGGTTCTTGTTCGCCCTACTCCTATAATGACCTTGACTGGACAAATATTTGTAGTTGATGGCGATGATGAAGTTGGGCCCGGCGCTTGCCACAGGCAATGCCATCATCATTAAGGTCAGGTGTTCAGTTCCGATCCTTGACCGCCAATTTCAATGTTCATCTCCAAGTGCAGACCTCTGAATTAACTCCATTTACAGCACTTTATGCTGCGGACCTACTCAATGAAGCTGGTGTTCCACCTGGCGTCGTAAACATAGTTAACGGTTACGGTATGGTCTCTACTCATACTTTTGGGTTGAACGGGTTTCTTCTGTTAACGCGACCCCTTCCAGGGAATACCGCGGGTGCTGCAATTTCCTTACACCATGATATCAACAAGATCTCGTTCACCGGAAGCACCCTCACTGGCCGGAAGATTCTGAAGGCGGCAGCAGAATCAAACATGAAGGCAGTTACGTTGGAGCTCGGAGGGAAGAGTCCAACCATCATCTTTGACGATGCAAATGTGGATCAGGCCATTAAATGGGCTGCTGGGGGGGTGTTGTGAGTGTTTCTTTGTGCCCGAAATATACCGATGACTGACAAGAAACGACCCTAGCTATAACATGGGTGCGTTTGATTTTCGGTGGTTTAAATATTCTGTGTTCAACAAGAAGTCTAGGTCAAGCGTGTATTGCCGGCTCCCGCATTTATGTACAGGAAGGTATCCACGACAGATTCTTGGAAGGAATCTCGAAACACGCGGAGAGTATGGCCAATGCCACTGGCAGCCCATTTAATGAAGGGACACTCCATGGGCCTCAAGTCTCCCAAACTCAGTACGACGTCAGTGAATAAATGATCTCTGTGAACACATTTCTGATCTTCTTTTCGCTCCAGCGCGTCATGGGCTACATCAACTCTGGAAAGTCAGAGGGAGCTAAGATTCACATTGGCGGGGAGAGACATGGCGAAGAAGGCTATTTCATTAAGCCTACGGTTATCGTTGACGCTCAGGCATCAATGAAGATCATGCGGGAAGAGATATTCGGCCCTGTCTGCTCTGTTGTCAAGTTCAAGACCGAAGAAGGTGTGTAACAGGGCAGGATGATTCGAAGGGCATCATGCTAATGGATTACACACACTCTTTTCTAGAGGTGACTGAGTGGGCGAATGACACCACGTACGGCCTTGCTGCCAATATCTTGACCGAAAATTCTTCTCGTGCAATCCGCATGGCGAATGCGCTCCAAGCCGGCAGCGTATTTGTAAGATTTGGGCACTTCTATTGTCCATGATAGCAATGATTCACTCCTTCTCCAGGTTAACTGTACTGCGACCATGGCTGTCGAAATAAACGTGCCATTTGGTGGATATAAGCAATCTGGAATTGGAAGGGAATTCGGCCAAGAGGCTCTGGATACGTACGTCTCGTGTCTCAAACCTTTGAGGTGTATATTGTGATTAAACGGTATCAATACCTGCCAGGTATACCCAAACCAAGGCCATTCACATCAACATCGGCCAAGTGCTATGAATATGTCAAGTCCCGCTTATGTGATGTTGTGCTTTATGATCTAAGTCCTACGAATCAATGGAGTGTTTTTGACGTTCGCACGTAGACGATCGCCCCTCATTTCGTATGTGTACGCTCGGAATAGCAAGCTACGGCACCTCTTGTTCTCACCGAATCAGAACCTACATATAACTTTTTAAGCATAAACAAGTCCAAGTCACGATTCGCTATCGTCGCGTGACGGAGGCCAGAAGACTGGAATCCAGAACACCTCCTTTGGCAAAGATGATTAATCAATTGATCACGTGAATGAGACAAGCTGTTGTCCCCCATCAAGCCAATCTATAGGATACGCCCTATTTCCTACTTGACGTAATCCCAGTGGAAGTGGCGGACGGGGCCAGTCGATAACCCTGTATAATCTATGTCAATTGTTCGCTCCGAATTTACATTGCTGCTATTAGAGACCATTCTATGGATATGAGTTCGAAATCTAAAAGGAAGAAATTTATCCCTTAAAATGGCCAGCCCGGTACAGTCATGTTGAGTCCCGTTCGCTTCCTTCTTTCCTCCTTCCTCGTCTCTATTGATCTAATAGCAGCGAAAGAACGATCATCAGACAACCGGGGGGGTGGTTGAGCCCAAGCACTGGGCTCTGCAAGATCTTTGGAGCCTGGCTTTCTTCGTCCTCGTTGATCAAATATTCTGAGGGGAACTGACGATATAGGCATTGTATCACTGTTGTGGTTGTTGAAGGTGGGCCTATGGGCGCGGTCTGAGGTGATGTCGATAAAGTTAATGTCTTGTGTGGATTTGTAAGCGAACACGGGAGCGGATGATCCTCATGCACGCTTTTCTTCGCCAACCGCAAAGTACCCGACCAAAGGACTCTGGTGCGGGCTCGGAGCAGGTATTAAGGATGTCATAACTTATCTGGTCCCTGTTCACTTCCTCCATAGGACGGGGAGGAAACTCTTTTTCCTGAAGCCAATGTCGAGCCTCAATAATCTTTCAAGGCAAGGCGGGAATAATCAAAAACTGGACAGTCTGAGCCCATCGAACGTTCTAAGCGCTCATATCGCAACTGGCCCCGAGGTCACATCAGAAATTTTTTTCTTTCATTGCTGCGGAGGCTCGCGCAAAATGGGCATCTCCGAGAAACAACCAGCTGCCCGCTGGAATCTTCCATTTATCGGCTGGCGATAAGTCTAGAAACTATGTGGAGGATACACGCAGGCAAGTTCTCTTTAAAATGAACTTGATCAGAAACGAGATGAACAATAAGGGGCGCAAATGGGATCATGGGCTCGGCATCTCCAACAGTTTCAAGAAAGATGACGAACTGGGAGGTAGGGTAGGGAAAAACAAACGTCTCTTATATCTAAGAGCCCGAGAGCAGTTCTATACGACTCTCATGTCATTGCATTCATACTATGCGGGCAGTGTTGACGTTATTGGACGGAGCAATTTGAATTGAGAGACCAATAAGAAGTCGTGCATCTTGATAAGTTCGAACGGTCGACTGCAGCTGCTATCAACTGCTATCAACGAAGTACAGCCTTCGGAAGTTGTAAAGCAGCTCAACGATCAGCGCTCGTTTCACTGTGGCCAGAAAACAGCACCGCCCAACTGAAAAGTAAAAGAGAACGACATGAAGAAAACGAGCACATCGTTTTCGGTGATCTGATCTTGACGTCATGTAACCCCTGAAAGTGATCTCATTGTGCTTAGTAAGCGATTCTCTTCGGTTCCCTCGACGTGACCGAAGCGTTTCGCGAGTTTATTCCTCTCAGCCATGACTTCGCAAATAGCTTGTCGGGGTGATAATGGAGACTCTCAGAACTTCGAATCGCTACATCAATTCCCTCCAGCCATCGTAGACGGGAGTTCCAAAAGCACGAAAAGAACAGAAGGATTGACTCCTATTACCCAGACGAGAGCTGCACCTGCCTCCACTGGTCTCGAAAATTTTCCGGGCGCTACATCCAATACAGACTCGGGGGAGGCCCATCCAACGTCAAAACTTGGGAATGGTGGCTGGACTCAGGAAACGCACGAGCCACGGCACCGATCTTGCCCCACTCTATATCCTCCTATATCGCCGCCACCTGAACATCAATACTCAGCCTGGACGAGACCAGCACGGATGATCATAGATATCGTTATTCGGGCTCTATACTACACCACCATCATCTTCACGCTCGGTCAGGCTCCCAGAATCGAAGTGCTCAAGAAGGAAATACCTCTTACAGCAGCTCTCCGTAATCTCATCGCAGACTGTCAATGGGGCGATCCACGAACTAGCAAAGAGCATAATACACTCATTCGAAGGATTGTCGCTTTTGATACCCGGAATACACTTCACGAAGAATCTGCTTATGGTTCCATGAAGAAAAGGTGGAAAGAGATCGTGTCTAGAATAAGGAGCACTTGGGCGGATTACGCCACTTTCAACCTGACCCTTGCACTGTGAGAGCTGCCTGTTCCCTGGAATTCATAATCGCTCACACACAGTATTGCAGAATAGCCTCATGGACACGTTTTGGAAGCCGATTCATTGAAGAAAAGGTGGAAAGAGATCGTGTCTAGAATAAGGAGCACTTGGGCGGATTACGCCACTTTCAACCTGACCCTTGCACTGTGAGAGCTGCTTGTTCCCTGGAATTCATAATCGCTCATACACAGTATTGCAGAATAGCCTCATGGACACGTTTTGGAAGCCGATTCGATTCGCTCGCCTGTTTGACTACAGTTTCCATTGGTTTGATCGGGGCGGTCTTGGCCATCATGTTGCGTCACTCCTTCTACTACATGCGAGATGCGCCCCAAGGTATTGCGTGGCTGCTGGTATGTGGTTACTTCTCTCTGAATGCTCGCTCGGTAATATCGTCATTTGGGCAAATAGGAATCCGAAGACCGACAAATGCGACAAATCAATGAAATACTTCTGGGCATGCCGCTTCTGTGGTCTGTATGGTATGCAATAAACTCATAAACGAGTTCAATTTTCGGTTCCAGAATGATTATTTAACAGGACTGGACTCAGTTTATTAATCCGCCTGCTTTTGCCCCTGTGGTGGCGCGTCCGGCTGACGATTTGGGCAATCCTCATCATCCGTAAAGTCGTGTTAGCCGCAATGGGCCTCGGTGCTCTTGGGGCGGCACTTGTCTTATGGAATCACGTTCATCAGGCGCATCTCGTTGTTGGAACGCTTGTTCCTCTGGTTCAACGATCTATCACAGATTTTCAAACTCCGTCTAAAGACACACCGGGCTCATCCGTTCACGACTTCGGGTCAGGAGCGTCGTAGTCCTTAGCACTTGGCGTGGTCCCTTTCGTTCGTGTTGATGAATCTTTCAAACGGCATATTGTACTCACGTTTTTCTCTGCCAGACCCATAGAAATCGACTTGCCATATTTCATGGAACGTTTTCTGGTAATGACGTTGTAGTGTGCTACTCAGTAAAGGGTAATCTCAAGCAGAACCATCGTGAAACCCCTGACACAACATTTAGCGAAGTCCCCTAGTTTTTCCATCTATTTCTCGGCTGTCATCGTGTCTTACATCCGAGTCATGGCAAACGATAGAGTTAGCGTCGGGGATCGTGTTTGTAATGAATACAATCATATTTGTGACATGAAGCACAGGTCCTGAAAGCTATATTCGAGTAAGAATACTTTAGTCCATCGAAAATACCAGTCATCAAATCGGGAAGCAGGGCGTTGGAATGGCTACTAAATGTCAGTTTCAACGACTCTTATCCTCGATGCATCTCACCTACTGCCTCTGGCCAAGCTTAATGTGAACCGCCTTCACCTGCGTGCACCTATACGACACGTCAGTTTATCGGACAAGTCTTCTGAGAAACTCGGACTTACGTATCCAACGCCGCTTCTCTAGCTTCACGCCCAATATCGGACTGCTTGTAGCCACCAAATGGCACATTTGCGTCGAGCCGCAGGGAACAATTGACCTTCAAATACATCAGCCAATTAGAATCTTACACCTCATTAACACGGATAACCTCACCTTAACGCTCCGGCTTCCAATGCGTTGGAAACGCGAATGGCTCTTGCAGAATTCTCGGTGAAAAGGTTTTCCGCGAGGCCGTATGTTGTATCGTTGGCTCATTCGATTACCTCTAAAAGGATCCAAGGCAAAATGGTTCGAAATCAGAGACGAGCTTTGGATGTAGGATAAAAATCATGTCCTTACCGTCCTCCGTTTTGAATTTGACGACAGCACATACAAGACCGAATATCTCTCCTAGCATTATTTACATGTCGGGCGTGGTATCCACGAATATGGTTGGCTTGATGAAATATCCTTCCTTGCCGACGCCTTCCCCTCCTACATGGACTTTAGCGCCGTCGGATTTTCCAGACTCGATATAACCCATCGCACGCTGAAAGGGGGATGAGTTTGAAGTTCAGAGTGGAGCATTGAAAGACCAACGTCGTACTGCGTCTGTGAAATCTGAGGCCCAAGACGAGTTCCCTCTTTGGACGGACTTCCAGCAGAGTCCGTGAAGGCTTGCACATATTGAGTAAGGCTTTCTATGAATTTGTCGAATATACCATCCTGAACGTAAATCCACGAGCCAGCAATACATACATGACCTGTAGGATAGTTGAGTCCAGTGGGTTCTCTTGACGACCAAGAGGCGGACGTACCCATATTCACGCTGGACCACCATATCATATGTCAGAAGAACTTGAGTTCTAGCATGAAAGGACTTGCAAAATACTGTGACCACCCCACTTGATAGCCTGTTCTAAGTCAGCGTCATCAGACACAATCGTCGGGCCCTTTCCACCCAGTTCTAAGGTGACAACAACCTTCAGATTGGATTTTGCAGCAGTAAGGATTTTCCGCCCGGTGATGGTGCTGCCTGTAAATGCGACCTTGTCCACGTCTGGATGCAGGGAGGTAGCGAAGCTAACGGTAGATCCTACAATGGGATAATATGGAATTAATATTTTCTTTTAGTTATGTGGAGAAAGCGGAACGCACCGTAGCCATTGACGATGTTGACAACACCTGGAGGCACAACAGCTTCATTAAGGAGGTTAGCAATAAAGAGTGCGGTGAAATGTGTGAGCTCGGAGGGCTATGACGACGACGAAGTAAACTTTAGACCATGCATGACCTTCAACAAGAGCAGTTGGTGACGTACTTTGAGAACGACGGGATTTCCCGTGGCAAGCCATCTTCATCATCACCATCATCTGCACAGTTTCATTTCGTCAATTCAGTCTCTTTGGCTGGCAAAGCGGACTTTATACCAAGGACAGTTCCACGGGACGATTGCTCCCTATATCGGTGTCAGTGTACACCTTAAGAAAAAATCGAATCTTGCGCTATAGCTCACGCGCCCCTACACCCCACGGCTCATGCCTCGTATATGCCAGCTTGTTCTCATTAGTCTAATCAAGTTAAGTCCGGGTCAGCGCAGGGCCCAATCCCCTACATGCATGGGATCCTCTATCGTCTTTCCATGTATTTTATTAGCCCACCCTGCAAAGTACCGCGTCACACCTGGAGCGGCTTTGATCTCGAAATACCTCATTCCGAAGAATGGCTTCTCTTCAACCACTGAATCACAAATTGAAACGTGGGCTGCCGTGTTATCAGCATACCAATGTTCAAAGATTCAAGGGCGCTCAGCTGATCTGCGTGTTTTTAAGTCAAATCTGCAAGTTTACTCAGAATCTTTCCCTGTTCTGCGCCGGGAACCTTGAGACCCCAGGAAGTTTTAAATACATGAGCATGATATCATGTTTAATACATTATGTACGGTGTAAATGAACACGACAGAGGGGCTTGCCTTTGGGACTGCCTTTACCGCGATGCCGACATCTTTCGCAGCCACCACCTGAGACATCCGTGAGAACTTTGCCAGTCGCTGAAAAAGGTCCTGTCGGTCAGCACAGGTGCTTGGCAAGCTGTTCCTCAACCCACATGTATTAACAACCCTGTACAAGAATTCAGAATTCGAAGTGAGGCCTCTGCTTCGGATATATCTTTGTCCGTCAATGAATAATCTAACCAAGTAAATAAGCTTTTCAAAGATACGATGGATAGCATAGTGACAAACCCCGTGTGAGTAGAAATGCTAGTACCCTTGTACACTTTCGAGTCAAACTCAAGGGTACACGTCTGGACCATTTTCTTGTCGGATTCGTGAGTTCGAATGAAACAGAGTTGACTTAAGAAAGATCGGAATAGTTCAAATATGGGCTTGAACTTGTAGTTATGGTACAGATGTACAGCAACCCAGTTGTACCAACTAATAAACCTATAAAGACGTCGACGCCAAATCAGGTTGCATGGAGTCTGCGGGCAGTTTTATTAGGACCTCTATATCGCCAACACCGCGTGTGCTAGAACATGGTTGGCTATGAATGCGACCTATAATACTACCACCGCAAACAAGAGCTGTTAGCCGTCAGGTCAACGTCACCCTCCAATCTCGCAGAATAAGCAATCATTGACAGATTACCACTGCATAGCCTCGTTATTCAATTGTCATGTAGCTTACGTCGGATAAACAATCGGGGTCAAATTCCAAGGCAAAGGGTAAATATATATATTAGAATCGACGCCACACCTTCATACCCGATAGAAAAGACAGCCTGTTTCAGGATGATATACAACATCATTCACCTCGTATGAAACCATTGGTCTCCCCAATTTGTGTGCGCGGGATGACATAAAGACTATCACATACCCAGCGCCTCTCATCCTGGTTATCTAAACATCCCGACGATCACGAGATTGGTCATCCCACTCAAGTGGTGATTGATTTTTTGATGGTGCTCGGTAGTCGGGAGTGTATTATTGTTACTCCGCAAATGGGCTTGAAAAATACTGCCCATTCTGACTTATTCGAATTTGGAAACCCTGAAGAGTGTTTTGTTATTTAAGTACGACAGCATCAAGAGAGTTGTGTTCTCGTACAGTGATAGTACGAAATATGGGTCAATCTGTGTATCCAAATGCAACAGTCCTTATCGGCGGTAGGGACACATTGGCCCAAAAGTTAGAATGTCCAATCCCCTTCTAGTGAAATACATCCAAGCCTCTTACGCCTTCCGCTCCTCTTCGGGTGAGAGGCCGATGATGAATTCCACCTGAAGTAGTGATTGGGTGACTTAGTAATGGCACCTCGTGCGACGCTCGAAGAAGCCCATGCTCCAGGGACGGTCAAATCACTATCTCCAAACCAATTCCGTCTCTTTTGTGTCCATTGCGAAAACATTCTCGTGGCTATAGATGAAGGCATTATTATCTCTGGGTTATGGATGAGATAATGTATGAATTTCTGCGAATGGGGTTTCAATTTTTCTGTTGGGTGAGTTCTGGGATATCTTCAAGTTCTCTGCATTAATTCATAATCTTCCAGCATAACAAGTGCTTCGCTCATGGCGTCTGAGCAAGTATATGGTGCGCCACGGTGGGACGGAAGTACCGCAACATCACAGTGGATTGATGGCGGCCGGAAGAGATAAATTTGATATACTGAGTTGATATGGCTGTGGCACCTAATAATATTAATGAATCTGTATACTTTAAACTTGATCACTGATGCTCTACTGAGCTCACTGCATCCATACATTTTGCGCTCACAACAGAAAACAAGCCTCTTGCCATGCATTGTTCTCACTTAGGACAAAAGGGTTAGGGTCATTGGAAAAAATCCAGCAATAAGTGATGATGCTGAGTACATCTGAGTCATATCTCCAAAACAATATGTGGGCATTTATGTGGATCAGGAAAGAGAGTGTTGAAGAACTGACTCTCCAAGAGTCAAGACTGGATGCATTTTGCAATCAGCATTACTTAGGTTCCCTAGCTCGAGATTGAAGATGAGACAAACCTGCCTCACAACAGTTTGTTGTAATTCAGAAGATACTGGGGTGCCAAGGCCCTGGTGAGAAATAGAGGCAACTGTGTAGGCAAATTCACACTGAACATTCCCAGAATTTAAAGTCCCCCAATTACAACAGCCTTATCAGGCTGTGAAACATTCCCCAACCTAAGCAGGATACAAGACGAGCTTGACATAGCCTCTCAATTAATTGTGCTAACAGGAGCATGGAGTGATAACACCTTGTAGAGCCACGATGAGGCCCATTCTCAGTTCAAAGAACTTCCAGAAGGCAAGTTAATATAAAGCTTCTTAGCCCAAGAAACTGAACTCCATGCCAATGTGAGAGCTAAGATCCAATGACTCAGTATATCCAACTAATCAGTTCTGCTAGATTTGAGTTTGGCCAGAGCTAAGGAGATGATGAACATCAAGAATCTATAGGTTAATAGATCTATCAACTACAGTGATAACCATAAGAATGCAGACTATGGGCCATAGCTTGGTCAGGCTCTAGGCTATTCCTTCAAACACCAAAAGTTAGAAACTGACTAATGTAGGACACAATGTGTATTTGCAAAAGGCTTCTTTATTCACAGAAATATCATAGGTTCATTTAGAGAGATTTAGTGGGCTACAAAATCCGACCAATGTTGATGTGGACAGCCTTGACCTGAGTATATCTGGTAGATATTGACACAATTCAGCTATAATATGTATTTTGGAGGTCAAATGAAAGAGACACATGTATCCAAGGCTTCTTGACTAAATTTTCTTCCAATCTCAGATTTCAGGATATTGGCAACAAAGCCATAGGTTGTATTGTTCACCCACTCAATTACCTCTAGAAAAATGTATTAGCACAATATTCTTGAAGTCTTAATGCTCTGTCATGCACCTTTCTCAGTCTTAAACTTGATAATAGAACAAATAGGGCTAAATATCTCTTTTTATATGATTTTTATTGAAGGCTTGGCATTGACAAAGACTGTGGGCTTGATAAAGTAGCCTTTCTCACCATGCCTCTCTCTGCCAGTACAAATCTTAGCTCTATCTGATTTCCTGGAATTAATATAACCCATTACATGCTAAAATGGAGTTAATGTCAGAGAATAGTTTGCAAGCATAATTTTTCACTGACATTATATTGAGTTTGTAAGACTTGAGGCCCATGAAGTGTTTCTTCATTAAAGGGACCACTGGTTATCTTCACCATAATTTCAGCACATTTTGAAATTCCTTCTAGAAATATATCATAGACTCTCTCTTAGACATAAATATGAGAACTAGTAATGCATGCTTGGCCTAGAATAACTGTGAGCACAGAATAGCCATTTATATCACTGAGAAAACATACCTATATTGGAGCTAAGAATTGTCAACTTACATCTAAGTAATACCTCAATTTTAGACTAGAACTCACAATGCTCCTTGAGCTGCCTATTTGATGACCTGATCTAAGTCTGCATCATTGAAGACAATGGTAGGACTCTTCCCTCTAAGCTGCAATATAACTGCCTTTATATTTAATTCTGTTGCTACTTTTAAGATATTTTGTCCAGTGATGGTACTTTTAGTGAAGAAGATCTTGTTGGTATCAGGATGAGAGATGATAGTAGTATCTACAGTAGGACCTAGGTTGAGAGTAGCATCAGCAAAAACTATATGAACACAAAGTTGAAATATGCCATATCTATTAATTATATTAACAACACCAAGAGAAATTCTAGCTTCATTGAGCAGGTCTGTGACAAAAAGTGCAGTAAAAGGAGTGAGCTCTAAAGTCTACAGTGACAATATTAGTGGGTCAGTATGTGGGTGAATAAAGTAGAGCATCTGACCTTGATGACAATGGTATTTTCCATGGCAAGTGCCAGCACCAACTTCACTATAAGCATCATCTAGCTATACAAATATTGATATATTCATATTTGCTCATAATCATGTATAGCAGATGAAGTACATACCAAAGGTGTGTTCCATAGAATAATCTCTGTCTATGAGATATGAGATCAATCTCTTTCAACTTCTTGCAGAAGGAAAAATGCATACCATGATCTCCCAGGGTTCATGTTGGGTATAAGCTATCTTTTTCTCAGTAGTCTGTTGCTACAATATTAGGTGGACAATCTAAGAAGTGAAAGACCTTGAGAGCACTCCTAAATAGTCTTTCCATGGACTTTGCCTGCCAATCCAGCATAATACCCAATGAAGTCAACAGACTTTCCAAGATCAAATGATCTTGTCACAGGAAAAGGTATGTCTAGTATATATTATGGACATTAAACAATCTACAGCAGAAAACACAGTAGAAAGACCTACCAACATTGAGAGCTTTAAGTGAAGCTAATACATCAATATGCTTCTTCACCAAATCTGTGAACCTTCTGAGGATCTGTCTATGCTCTGAGCTGAAGACCTTAAGATCCTAGAGTCTACTTTTTCTTCTATTCTATCTGGGCTCTATTTGGCCTCTCTACTCTTTCTAGCTAGTTATTACACATCTGGACTTATTTCTTTTCTTTCTTTTGTTGATGATGGAACTATTGTTAGACAAGAAGATATATAGCAAGAGTGTCACAACAAACTGGCTAGAGCTTATCAGGTCCTAGTCAGTCTCATACAAGATTTTAGATTGCTCCTTGAGCATAAAAAATCTAAACTCTTTAATTTCTCTTGTATTCAGAATGATGTTAATCCTCCTATTAACTTAGGATTTGTGTCTTTCACTTAATCCTCCCCTCTCTGGCCCAAAGAATATTGGCAACACTTGGGCTTTTATTTTGATTGCTAGCTCAACTTCTATGAACATATTTGTTACTGGTCCACCAAAGCTATTTCCTCTGTCTATGCTATGAACCTTCTTGGTAACTCAATATGTGGACTTTTACCCCACTAAAAATAACTGCTATATTATTCTTGTATTGTTTTTCTTGTTATCTATGGATATAAGCTCTAATTCTTCAATGGTGCTTGCAACATTAAAAAACTTAAACTCTTGTGCCAAATATAATGTAATGTAGCACTCTGGATCACTGGCACTTTTTCTATCTCACCTTTAGGTAGTGTTAAATCTCTTGCTAGTCTTATCTCTATCCAGCTCCACCTTAAAAAACTAATCAAATATGCAAGTCTCTACTATGCCATACTTGACAAATCTCACTCTATTTATACTCTCTTAAGTGCTGAAAATACTAAGGGAGCTCTACCTCATCTAAAGTTTCTTGACTTCCTTTCTAAAACTCAATAGTTGTCTATTAAAGGTCCTTTGGTTAACACAGATGATATTTTGAAAAATATCAATGAAGTTTTTTCACTTTCTGATTCTTCTAATAAGCCTGGTTTCCATCTATTAGATATGTTTGCTGATTAATTTTCCTTTTTTGATTATAATAAGTTAAATTCTAAGAAACTCAGTGCTCATACACAAAGACTTGATACTATGCTCCTCTTTACTCACTTTTCTGCTAACACTGCTATTATCATTACTGATGGTAGTATCCCTAACAACTCTAATTATCATGTATGTGCTAGCTACTAAGTTTAGTGTAATGGCCTACTCCTTCACTTCTGTGTATTGTTATCTGGATAATGTATCTCTTCAGAAGCAGAACTTGCTGCTCAATAGTTCAGCCTATGTAAAATACTCTCTACTTTACCTGAGGTTGATTCTATCATTCTCTTTACAGATTATCTCTACTCTTCACATTATCTATTGGACCTATCTATATACAAAGGCCAATTCTATTCACTTGTCACAGCTCATGCTTTATACTCATAGCTAGAATAGTTTAGACTTAAACATATGTCATTCTAGTACATCCCTTCCAAATCTATATTATATGACTGTAACTGTACCTCCAAAAAGCCTAGCTTCTCTTGCTACCTCTTATGAAATGTCTATCTTATAATGAAAACTAATCATTGACATGCTGAGTTGTATCTTAGCATCTCTGTGTTATATAAATGCAAAACCACCACTGATTTATACATCAAACAGTAGTAAAATAATTTCCTCAACAATGCCCAATATCATGGGTGGTCTTTTCTTATGCTTTATAATAAGTGATTCAAGGGAGGCATTATACTCTCTCAATACTATTCAGGTAACTCTTGGCTTAGAAAGCTCTATGCTTTCTACTCTCTTGATCCTGATGACTCTTGTGTCACCAATTTCAATATTATTACACATACAGTATGCACTATTACCAATCATATACCTATTAAAATATATTAGTCTTAATTCTTCCTTTATAAATCCACTCAATGCCAATGCAGTTTTTGGATGAAATCTTGCAAACACATAGTTCTTGCTTGTTCTCTACATGTGTGAGAGGATAAACCTATATACATTCTTAAGGAATTTATAGATCTCTTGTCATATAATCCATGAATATTCACATTTTATTCTGATGTCCTTATTTATATTTCTCTATACACTATCCCAAAGTGATATACTGGGCTGTGCATTAGCATCTCTATGTTCCCTCCTAGGATTAACACTCCTGCTACTTCTATCTGATATGCTGAATTATATTTTAATATCTCTATATCATACCATACTCTTTTTCTATTTCCACACACATTGGAAATTCCATTCTTTGGTCTACTGGTAAGTTCTTCTGAATTGACTTAGTTTCTCTCAGTCTCTCTCTCTTTTCTTTGTAACAGTACTACTATGATCTCTAGTCTCTAGTAATTTTATATTTTATTGCTCACATATGAGCTTATTTAGTTTCTGTTTTGATTTGCATTTAGACTTACCTAGCTTAAGTTGTACTTAGTTAGATGCAGACTGCAATTGAGCACTGTGAAATAAATTGTTGAATTATTAAATAAATAAAAAAAAGACTTTAAGACCCCAAGATGTTTTATAGGCCTATTGCCAAATCAATAATCTGGTGATCTGATAATAAAGAAATGCAAACCTTCATAACAGCTTTTGCTGCAACATCAACATTGAGGCCTTAGCTCCTCTACTAGGAATAGTAGTGATAACCTTTTCATTTGCTGAAGGTTGCTAGTATCAACATAGCCCTTAACATGAACTGCTCAGTTGACTCACTGGGGTCAACAACACTAATCAACTGAGGTCAATCATTACACTGTACAAACAGTGAAGGAGCATTGACTCAATCTTATCACTATCAATAAGATCAACCCATTGACTATTGATAAATAGTCTATACCTTGGTATCAAGTCTTTAATTCATAGCTGAATGCATGCAATGTCCAAGATCACATACCTCTTTTTGATTGTTACATTTTCTTTGAAGAACTTTGAGTTAAATTTATGAGTGTAGGTCTAGATCATTTTGGCTTGTACTTTCAAGAGCATTTCTAAACTCTTTATATGTATCCTGAGAGCCCCATTCTGTATTACACACCATTGAGAGTACTGACATTGGAAACATTCTCTAAGTACATGATTCTCATCCAAAATAGAAAATAATTTCAGGGTACATTGAAAGATCTGAGGAGACACAGACCTTGATTGATAGTAACACATCTACATGGCATGCATGCAACTTGTGGGAAGTGGGCAGCAAAATGGCCATAGGAGTCCATACCTAATTGATAATCATTGAACAATTCTCCTCCAGAGATCAAAGCAAATTTTAACAAAAGGGTCTATAAGAGTTGTAGTTGTAGTAGTGTGATTGTACCAAAGGGAGATTGGCTTTGTTATAGATCATCACCACTATCTTGTTTGTACCACACATATGTCTATATACTGGGCCAGCAAGTCAATATCCCACATGGCTTATTGAAGCTTTTATGGTTGGCAAGAAGGACATTGGTTAAAACTGACTTGTAAGGCAAGTCTTGGCTTGGTGCCACTGGGTCCTGGCACTTGGACATTGGTTAAAACTGACCTGTAAGGCAAGTCTTGGCTAGGTGCCACTAGGTCCTGGCACTGTGTTACAAGTCTGATGTGACTGTACATTGGGCCCTACCACATGCACGTCAGGGATTAATTATACTTACATTCTCGGGGAATACTCCTGTGACATCAAGAGTCACTACAAGAGTCACTACATGTTACAATAATGTAAAGGGAGGGAGAGAGACTAGTATAATGGAGTAGTGTTCAACACTAGGCTTGGGTAAATTGACATTGCGGTGGTCCAACGCAGTCAACTAGTAGTTCATCTCATATGTCATCATTGAAAAAGATAGTATATATGTATTGAAAGTGCAACTTGAAGTATGAACAGTCAAGAATCAATTAATATACATCTAGTCCACCTCAAATTCGGCCACCAGAAAACAACAGTTGAGTTCACATCAACGAACCAGATTCTCCTCCAGGAATGTCCTCGACCAAGACTCCACTCGAGTTGTAGCCCTAAATTATACTATTAATTGTGAATGTTTGATCATATTATGCATCAGATTGTGTGACATGTTACACATGAGAGAGACCCCAACTGCTTGATTACATCAATCTAATGTCGATGTTAACCAATGTCCTTCTCGCCAACCATCACATCAATCTAATGTCGATGTTAACCAATGTCCTTCTCGCCAACCGTAAGCTTTATCATGATAATCACGATAAATATCCAATACAATCACAATAGGATTGGAATCTTTGATAACATTTCAGTATAATTTCAATAATACGGCTGCCGTATCGACTCACCGGCCCAGTGCATACCAGTAGACAGCGATCGTTGCGTGGATGGGCAGTGTGAATCTAACAACTCCTTTTTCGATCCGTCAAAGTGGTGGGATGGTCAGCAAACCTCTCAGTTGATGAAGGTATCATCTCGTCATCGCCACGCCGGGCCCGCGGTAGCCCGTGGTTTCATGTTATGCACGCATACCTAAGGAGATGAAAAGGTAGTGATTGGTTAGTCTTCTCCAGCCCCCCATCAGTTTGATCAAAATCGTAGCCCTGACTCAACTGGAATTTCAGAACTTTTGAATTCGGGCCTGTTCGGCGCCAAGGATTTCAAACCTTTTCAAACCGGTTGCTTTCTAATTTCCGCCAATTTGCAATCGATCCCATCAGGTTTCAGGACCATGTGTGCGAAATTCCGCCGGTACCGTGCTCGCAAGTCGGCGAGTCAGGGTTTGACATCAGTAGGGTGGCTTTCATTTTACTCAAAAAGTCCAATTGTACCAAACGGTTAT
>LSHD01014120.1:0-15669 GCA_001563735.1 Leucoagaricus sp. SymC.cos | reverse complement strand
ATAGGATGACCTCCTTTGAGGCTGTCACAAGGACTGGTTTTGCCGTTTCCGAGTTTCGAATTTCAACAGTACGGATATCTAAGCCTTTTGTGCCATTAGTCTTGAGAACGCGAGTGACACGAGTATCAGTGACGATATGTAGATTCTGGCGAGCCCTGGTTTCGTCATCCAGATAAGTTGTAGCAGCACTGCTCCTCGTTCCGTCGTGCCCGATTGTGGATTGCAACCAGCCTGTATGTACTCTATAGTGTAGACCCATTCTTCAAGATGAAATTGAATAGATCACACACCTAGGCCGAGAGGGGTCCCAGAGTTCATATCCGCATTGAATCGAAAATCTCCACCTAGCTCTAGACTAGCTTGAATAGTAACGTTGTCAACTGCGGGATGGAGGAAGCCGGGAAGCGTCACGGGGACCCTTCCATTGGTGCTGTGAATAGCAGGGTCATATTGGCCAGTGATATTGTGATTGTCGACTGGCTCCTGGAACCTTTCATTCTGAGAGGGATTTCAGTTAGTAAACCTAACAAAATGTCGGACTGGTGCTCGCTCACCTTCCGGAAGTATTGCTGGATATTGTCCCAGCTCCATCCTTCATCTCCAGTGACAGCCGCAAATCTGTCGTAGTCTGAAGAAGATCCACGGGTGTAAACCATACCATCTTCACATACAACGCTAGCTCAAGGTCGCAACATTTTGTCAGATTTATGTAAGTGTGATATGATACTCACTGACAGAGCTAGTCCCTCCGAGAATACGCCCTCGCTGCAGAGTGACCGAGCGATTATTGAGGCCTGCTAGGGGTACAGTAGTATAGTTCCAATCGTAGCGTGAATTCGCGAGGTGGCTTTCAAGCCCTGGAATAATAGAATCCGCTACATTCTTGTTGCTGACATCGAAGCATTAGCCTCAGATAGCATTTTTCACGATTGCAAGAGAACATACGTGGGCCCAGCTTCGAGTACGAGGACATTGAAATGTGGGTTCTCTGTCAACCTGCTCGCTAAGACCGATCCTGCGGTGCCACCTTAGTGATCATTCATTGCTAATCAGCCTTTCGGGGCCAAACACTAAAGGGGACTCGAAAAGGCTTACCTCCAACAACGATGAAGTCCCAATCAAGATCAGGTATATTTGCAACATTATCGTATGTGGCAGAGAGACCGACAGAGGCCAAGGCGACCACGATTATTGACTGAAAAATCATCTGTAAGCAGGCCGCAGGAAAGGAAATGCCCTGGAGGTTGTTCTCACCAAGACACTATTTATATTGATCTCGTATTTCGATGCCACTGAGCATCACCGTATGGGAAGCCGGAGTGAGAAGCTCAACGAAGCGCCCACCAACCGTGTCCGCATGTCAAAATTAGCATGCCGACTGGCGAGTTGAACATCAGACAGGACCCCTGGCAGTCTCCGACAAGAACATGTTCGCAGCTCAAGGTCCTGCAAATGTGCGGATGTTAAGGTAGCAGTCAAACACAAATGACTCGTTCACATGTATTGTGACAAAGTGTGACATGGTAATTAGTGGCTAAAGATGCGTTGGCACTCTGAATCGACGCGAGGAAATGTAAATGTAGTCTAGAGACCAATAGATCTACTCAAAGTTACTCCAGGTCAACTGTCAGTTCACAAAGAATTGATTCCAGCAGTGTTCTATGACCTCGGTACTTTCATGCAGCTTGGCGGCCGTTCAGCTCTTTTGAGTATGCATCAGTGAAACAGAGTGCCTGAATTAAGAATCTCAGTAATTAGGCAAAAAGTATCCGCAGTATGATGGGTGGACAGGTTTTCTCATGATTTCCAAAGGTATTTCACCTAAGACCCTCTACACAATTCTCTCAAGATCCTCTGCAGAGGAAGAGGGTAGATTGTCACAAGCTTCAATGTCGTCACACGCGCTATTCGCGCTATTACCAATCACGCCCCTATCGGTCCCTATCGGTCCCGCTTTTTCTCTCGCGAATCTACTAAATGTCGGTGCGGCTTCTGGATGGGGTCTCGAGAACATATCGTCCATTCTTGCCCATTATATGTGCGAGATAACAAACCCATCTCTACGCTCAAAGAATTCATTGAATTTCTCTCATACAACCCTCGGGCGTTCGCGTTTAACTCTGACGCCCCGATATTTCCCCCTCCTCATACTCCCTTCAGACGTGCTGGGCTGCGCATTAGCGTCTCCACGTCTACATTTCCATCATCACTTCCGCGTGCATCATAACTAGTATACGGTTTACCGGTAAGCATCTCTAGACTTCGATGTTCTCATAACCTTTTCCTTCTGTGATTGTATAACTGTCTCGTATTACTTTTCTAGTTATTTCACTATAACACTCACGATTTGAGTTTCTTAGTTTTAGTTTTAGTTTGGACTTACCTAGCTTTGTTGTACATAGTTAGGCGCGGACTGCGATCGAGCACCGCGTAATAAATTGTTGAATTAAAATAAAATAAAATAAAATAAAAAAGAGGAAGAGGGTAGAATCATGCACTCCTCTGCTGCATTCCTCCGTGGGGCATCCTGATCATCTTCCTCCTCTATTGTGGTTCTCAAATCTTGTCCCCAGGCCGCGGCCATCCAATTGTCATTGTGTCATTGATGCATCGATGGTGCGAGAAGCATCGGACTCTGATATTCCCGCCACTTGAACACGCTTCCTTTTCAATGGGGACAGCATAGGACCTGTTTCTCAAAGCTAGAACCTGACAGGCTCAGGAGATTATGTGATATGGATGACATGGTGTTTCTTTGTCAGTCTGAGACTCGGGTTCATTAAGCTTGCGCTTCTGGCTCTTTTTGGTAGGGGGAAAAGTGTGCAACTTGAATTGTTTGAGATTTCGAAAGCTTGCTAGTCGATGTTCCATCGTATTTATGTGTTGAATATGAGTATTTCATCTAACTGACGCGTCAACCTCACCTTAACATCAGCACATTTTTTTACTATTTGCAGGGCCTTGAACTGCGAACATGTCCTTGTCGGAGACTACCAGGGGTCCTGTCTGATGCTCAACCCGCCGCTCGGCAGGTTAATTTTGAAGTGCCAACGCAGTTGGTGGGCGCTCCGTTGAGCTTCTCACTCCGGCTTTCCATACCCGATCGCGAAATGAGATTACATACGTTAAACGTACCTTTGCTGGTTCCTTATTTAGCTGCCTTCGTCCACCAACAAGCAGTGCTAAAGATCTTGATTGTCATACTATTTCCAGGATCTCTCCGTTCTTCAAATGTTAATATCATTGTCTATGAAGCGTCCCCATCAGTTGGTGTGTACCGTAACAGAGAGGGGAGAAAGATTAAAACGCATTCCACGTTCTTTCACCAACCTCTCAAATGCTTCCTCTTAATGAATCGCAGCGAGGTGTCGCTACTTTTCAAATCAATTGGCATATACTATATGATATACTCCGACAGCCAGTCCAGTGTACGAACTCTGATAGGCTGAGATTAATAATAAAAATCCGAGAGAGGAAGAGCCTCGTACCTCGATCCAACGAATAAAGACACACAAAGTTCAAGCATGATCATAAACTGTGGCTGAATGTCCACCAACAATCAACCTTTGTTGATCATCTGTATCATCCGAGTACGCTCATATAGCTGTCATATGATCTGCCGGTAAGTCGAAGTCCATATGCGGATTCAAAGTCGGATTCGGGGAGGTCTACCTGCTGAGGATACAAACACAACCTCCGTAATGGTAATTCCTTCGTGATGTTTTTGAGAGTCGACATCAAGATTGTGATGTCTTCAGGCTGGTCGGCAAACGCTTTGATGAAGCCGTCCCTGGTTCTTTTAGCAGTACAGACAGACAATGAAGGCTTCACTGACGAGAGACGTGTTGATCATCTGTATCATCCGAGTACGCTCATATAGCTGTCATATGATCTGCAGGTAAGTCGAAGTCCATATGCGGATTCAAAGTCGGATTCGGGAAGGTCTACCTACCGAGGATACAAACACAACCTCCGTAATGGTAGTTCTTTCATGACGTTTTTGAGAGTCAACATCAAGATTGTGATATCTTCGGGCTGGTCGGTAAACGCTTTAATGAAGCCATCCCTGTTCTTCTCGCGATACCGGTACAGACAGTCAATGAAGGCCTCATTGACAAGAGGCGTGAACCTAAACACGACGTTCAGCCAAAAATTAAGCCTAGAAAGACGTGCAAGGACAGACCTCTCACCGTGCAATCTAGCATTCCTGAGATCAGATGAACAGGAATGTCTCCCTGAAGCATGTCCACGACCAAGAGACGCGAAGTGGCAGATGAGTCCGCCGTGTTTATATGGTCCTTGTCTATCCACGTTTTTCCAGCTATTTCTGTCAAATGTGCTAGCTCATCGTTCTCTACCAGGCGTATCATAGCCAACGACGCGTACACTAGGTTTTCTACAACCTATAATCCCGAGTTCTTCTCCTATGACCGACTCTTCTTCTGGTGACGCATTGACGAGCAAACCGAGATTTTTGTTCGAGTCATATGTCTTCAACAGAGTGCAGATAATCCGTCATAAGCTCGGCCAATGGGCAAGTACAAGCAGGTCACTCGTTGCTGGGTCATGAATTTCTTCGAGTATTGATTTATGGAAAGGAAACAATGTCGAAGGAGTAATAATTAAATTAGGAGGCTGAGTCAGCGAAACTGATGAAAGCAATGCCCGCTGGCGCCTACCTGGCTTTCAGCTAACCACCACCATGGGCAAACTCAACATCGCGCACCATAAAAGCTATCATCCTTATCGTCGTGACAATATCGAGCGTGTACGACAGGATAAAGAAGAGGCAAGGTTAAAGGAAGTGAAAGAGGAGGGGCGGATGATGCTTGCTGTACGTTCACGGGTCATTCATTAACTAGACACTTTATTGATTTTGTAGGACTCAGAAGCTCGGATTGACCTGTTGCGACAACGCGCTGGATTAAGTGGAAGAGGCAAGAAATCTTCTAAACGGAAAGAAGAAGAGTCTGAGCCAGAACTTGAGGTCGAGGAACGAATTGCGGCTGGTGGACAATTGCCTACAACCAATGGCCATATAAATCTCTTTCATGACGTCGAACAGGTATGTTGTCTGCCTTAAATTATGAATTTGTGCTCTGATATCTTGTTAGAACATGGTTGCAGCTCTTACAACCGTTCAGAAAGCTGATGCGAAGGCTTCCGAACGAGGTGTTAAACTCGCTCCTGACGAAAAGGAGCTCAAGCGTTGGTATACTCAACGCCGCGGCGACGACGATTCTCAACTCGATGATGCTGATGATGGTGGTCGAAGGTATGTTCATGAATTTCTTCGAGTATTGATTTATGGAAAGGAAACAATGTCGAAGGAGTAATAATTAAATTAGGAGGCTGAGTCAGCGAAACTGATGAAAGCAATGCCCGCTGGCGCCTACCTGGCTTTCAGCTAACCACCACCATGGGCAAACTCAACATCGCGCACCATAAAAGCTATCATCCTTATCGTCGTGACAATATCGAGCGTGTACGACAGGATAAAGAAGAGGCAAGGCTAAAGGAAGTGAAAGAGGAGGGGCGGATGATGCTTGCTGTACGCTCACAGGTCATTCATTAACTAGACACTTTACTGATTTTGTAGGACTCAGAAGCTCGGATTGACCTGTTGCGACAACGCGCTGGATTGGGTGGAAGAAGCAAGAAATCTTCTAAACGGAAAGAAGAAGAATCTGAGCCAGAACTCGAGGCCAAGGAACGAATTGCGGCTGGCGGACATTTGCCTACAACCAATGGCCATATAAATCTCTTTCATGACGTGGAACAGGTATGTTGTCTGCCCTCAATAATGAATTTGTGCTCTGATATCTTGTTAGAACATGGTTGCAGCTCTTACAACAGTTCAGAAAGCTGATGCGAAGGCTTCCGAACGAGGTGTTAAACTCGCTCCTGACGAAAAGGAGCTCAAGCGTTGGTATACTCAACGCCGCGGCGACGACGATTCTCAACTCGATGATGCTGATGATGGTGGTCGAAGGTATGCGCTTCGTTTATTCATTTAAACGTGCTAATGCTTACCAAAGCCTCAGTAAACGCGACGCCCAGCGGAAATATAAACACGATCCACTAACTGCCATCGAGCAACAACTGGCGCCCCGCTCACAAGGCACCTCATCCTCCTCCTCATCCCATACCCCTCATAGAAAGTCCAAAGCTCGTTCATCCTACCCTCCTGCATTCTCTTCGTCTTCTTCAGGAGATCCATCTGTACAAGCTCGACTCCAACGTGAGTCATCAGAACGGGACCGAGCGCTGGCGCTCATCCAACGGAAGAAGAAAGAGTTGGAAGGGAATATGACTCCGAGTACGACGTATGGCGAAGACGAAGGGGGTTACCGAGATGTTTATAATCGACGAGAGGTTGAAGATGCCCATCGGGGTCGAGAGAGAAGAAGACATCGAGATGGGCAACGACATTGGTAGTTGGTTTTGGATTCGTTTCTGGTGTATTGTATTCGTATTTCACATCATTCCATATAAATAACTTCCTCGAAACAATCTGATATGTTAAGCTCCTTGTCGCAAATGGCAAGTACCGGTCGAGGCGTGACCTACTCAGTAATGAATGGGTTATCGGATACACGAGCGTCAGGCAAGATAAACTTCAACTACTCCCAAGCACGTCAGGCCTCCCTATAGCCTCATTCCTCCATCTTCAACATTATGTTATCCGCGTTGCGAGCTCCGTTTTCTATACGCTCGACCTCTGATAACTTGGAAATCTATGAGAACACCCTCATTATTGCGTCGGTTGTTCCGTTCTAATTCGTTCGCTCGTCCCACTGAAACTTCCTTAGGGTTATTGGCCAGACTGGCGTGGGGAAAAGCACTGTGAGATCCAAGTCTACTCCATTATATCAAACACTGCTCACCGAAAACACAAGTTCATCAATTGCGCCGTAAGGCAAGATGCACTGGAAATCGGATATGGTTTCAAACCCAACAAGCGTGAAATTGAACATGCGAAAATTGTGATGCCTGGGAGCGAGGAGAGTGGCGTTCATCGGCACGTCGTCTTCTTAGAGGCACCAGGATTCGACACTGAGCGTGAGGAACTGGAAATCACAAAGAAACTCGAGAAGTGGTTACACAAGGCGTCAGTCAAGCTTTTATGCTGTAACCGCCACCTTGCTGAACCCTTTTCAGATCTACCAAAAAGCTCCGGATTTTTGGTATCCTTTATCTCCATCGCATCACAGACGATGAGCTCTCCATCCCTCCCATTCGTACTTTGAACAATTTACGAAATCTGTGTGAAAAATCGATCTACAGTTTCCCGAATCGCGTGATTTTGGTAACCACGATGTGGGCCAATATGAAAGATGCGGAGACGGGGGAACATCGGGAGCAGGAACTTCAACAGCAATGGAATTCCCTTCCATCGGGAAGCTTTGTTTCGGAGGTGATGCGTTTTGAGCACACTCCTGAAAGTGCAACGGAGATTGTATATACCCTGATGAGAACCGATGATATAGGGACTGTGGCAGCGAGGAGAGCGAGGGAGGCAGAAGAGAGGAGAGCAAGGGAGGACGCGCTGAAGAAAGAGAGAGAGCGCGCGTTGAAGAGAGAGAGAGAAGAGGCAGAGAGGAGGAAAAGAGACGTGCAACTAGCGATCAAAAAAAAGGAGCAACAAAGCCGGATTAAAGAGCAAGAGAGAAAAGAGTGGGAAAGGTGGGAAGAGGAGGAAATAGCAAGAGAGGAAAGGGAAAGACGGGAAAGGAGAGAGATGAGAAGGAGGCAGCGGGAGAAGGAAGAGGCAGAGGAAGTAGCGGTAGAGGAAAGAAAGAGAATAGAAAGACGGGAGATGCGAGAGAGACAGCGAGAGGCGGAGTTGGAGGAAAACGAAAGGGAAGAAATGGAGCGAAAGAACAGACGGGACAAACGGGAGAAGGCAAGAGACCAAGAGGAAAAGGATTGGCAGAGGGAAGAACAGGAGAGGTGGGCAAGGTGGGCTACTGCTCGAAAAGAGGCAGAGAGTCACAGAGAGTGCTGTGACCTTCTCTCGATGCTTCTGAGGCACCCAGGGAACAGCGATTTACTCGTGAACTTCCCGGGAACTATTTCGAAAGCTCAGACTATGGCTGATTTCGTGAACAAGGTGAGGCGTTGAGGTATTCTTCCGGACCGCAAAATAACCATGATTTCAAAACCAGGTTCTTGACAAGACCCATTGTCTGCATCAGAGCGAACGTACACGAATGCTACATCTCCTTAGTCGGATCACCAAGTCCTCTCAGATTTTCCCGAGCTCCCTGGAGCTTACGGGCGTACGTTGCGATTTATCCTGTGCAAAAAATGAAGGCGGCTTTGGCTGTATCTACCAAGGGGAGTTGAAAGGCCAAACTGTCTGCGTCAAGGCTGTCCGCCCGTTTCAGACACGCGATAATAAACAGGCTTTAAGAGTAAGTTCTCGCGTCAGTATGAAGTCTAAACTCAATATCGGCGTAAATAACTGCAGGCACACGCTGCGGAATTCACACTTTGGTCCCACATATGTCACCCAAACGTACTTCCATTTTGCGGAGTTTACCTCTCTGATGAATCACTACCAAGGATCTGTATTGTTTCGCCATGGATGGAACTCGGAAGTCTTGCTAGCTTTCTGAAATTATTTCCCGGAGAAAGTCGACGTATTCTTTTCGTACGTACTAGCCCACAGACTCTATCACTTACATGCCATTTTGCTGATAGACGACAAGCTTTCCGACATAATATCTGGATTGCAGCATTTACACGAGCTAGAAATCGTTCATTCTGATCTCAAAGCGGTAGGGTTTAAATATATCATTGTAGGTCAACGTAGTCTGATCTTGGATACTTAGAACAATGTTCTCGTATCTTTGACACGTCGTGCGGTGCTCGCAGACTTCGGAGCGTCAATAATCTCAACGATCACGCCGGGCACTACCACCAGAGCAGATTTTACCGGCACTCCCAACTGGATGGCCCCAGAACTTTTAACGGCAGATGTAATACCGCCACCAACACTTGCGAGCGACATGTGGGCGTTTGGCTGTACTTGTTATGAGGTACTCGCACCTGTCCTGATGCTTACATTTATGTCTAATTCCTCGGCCGTGAAGGTCATGACAAGCGAAATCCCATTTGCAGAATGCCGTGGAATTGTTGGGCTACTTCATGCATTCGCAGAGCGCCGTGCAACCCCGTCGAGACCTGACGAAGTCAACACCGACTTGGAGCTTGTGTGGCCACTGCTCGAGCGGTGCTGGGACTACAATTCTGAGAGGCGCCCATCGGCTGACGAAGCGAAGCAGATTTTTGATGATCTGAATATCGAGGATGACCGGCCTCCTGCAGACGAAGACGATGGAATGCAACTCCTTGCAAGCCTTCGAGAGGAAAGGAAGCTTAAGTCAGATACGATCACTATTGACTACGGTTGTGTACACACCGTTCTTCTCAAGGTGTGTAATGCCATTGGCATTGGGCCCAATGCTGACATGCACAATTTAGGTTCAATCGATTTACCGGGAGACTTTGAAGAATGGCAAGGCGTTGAATTGCACCTGCCAGTGCCACGGATCACCATGAGGCACCTGCCGCATGTTGGAATTCGGGAACGGATCAAGCTGCAAATATGCCGAATAGTAAGCGCTATGGACGCTTGGATTGTGGATGTTGGGCATCAGACCACGGCTTGTCCACAGCTGCCTTCACTCATCCGGTATGACTTCGTGAAGAATACATAACTCGCTTATACCCGCTAAGCTCATCAGAGGCGTGTGTATTGAAATTATCGGGTTCCGCGGAATCGTTCATGAATGTGCTTAGGAATTTTCTTGAGATCCTACCAGCCTGAATGCAGGGAAAGGGCCCAAGCGCTGGGCTGAGGACATATTTTATCACCGTATCCTCTTATCGCTGTGTCGAGATTGATTCCTTTGTAAGAACTGAAAGTCGCGAACGCCTGTGACCATTGAAGGCGTGCACAGTTATTCGGTTCAGAAATCTAAGCCGAGAGAATGGGCGGCGAAGGAGGAGGCAGCGATGACCCTTGGCTTGTTGCCACAATATCCGGAGGCATAATGATTGTTTTTTAACAGACGGCTTGTATGTAGACACTTGTACAACTCAGATCGTATTCAGCGGACCCGGGGTGAAAAGAAATGGAAGATCTGAAAAGTACCGTGGGAGGAAGTAAACGGCATGTGGACAAGTCGGAAATCCAAAAATAGTAGGGCTTGGCGTATGACAATTGGTCACCGCCGCTACCACGTGACGATGGTGGACAGACCTCACACAAAGGAGCGTATTGATTTCAATTATTCCACCAATGAAACTCAGGTCACCAACCATTATGTTCCTTCTGCGTACGGCCCTCGCATCGCCGTTTGCGCTCGTGAACACTCGAAATGTCCCGGTTGAGCCCCCAGAAGCCCCCAGAGGATCTCCAGAGTTCTGGTTTAAACTCATGATTAGTATGGGATTGGTTCTTGCTGGAGGTGTATTTGCAGGGTGCGTCATTCGAGTTGTTTTCCAGATAACGGCTGACATAGGCACACATCTACACTTTTCAATGGTCAACACTGAACTCGACATAGATTGACACTTGGTCTTATGGGTCTGGACGAACTCCACCTACGTGTGTTGTCTGCATCATCCGACGATCCTAAGGAGAAGGCTAACGCAAGGAAGGGTACGCACTGTGCCTTCTATTGTATTTTTACTGCTGATATCTGCTTTAGTCTTGAACATCATGCAGAAAGGTCGGCACTGGGTTCTCGTGGTATGTTTGTGGCGCGTCTATACTCCATGTTATATTGTTGATTGTGGTGGTTTAGGTACTCCTCCTCGGCAATGTCGTACGTGGATACGCACTAGATCTTGAGACTACGTGCACCAATCCTCTTTGCATAGGTTGTCAACGAAAGTTTGCCGATTTTCCTCGACAGTGCTGTACGTATCACCAAGTCCAATACTCTCATCCCGTCTAACTTGCTTTCAGCTGGGCGGAGGTGTTGCTGCTATCGTGATCTCTACCGCTGCCATTGGTTCGTCGCCATTCTCGCATTATTTTTTGCTCGTGTGCTGACTTTCACAAGTTATTTTCGGGTTCGTGGCCGATTCCTTCCAGCAGCTGCTCAGCTGACCGACTTTGTTCCTCTCTGCCGAACAGAGAGTGAGTAGCTTCACTGACAAGCCAGCTTTCTAGCTATTGATACATTCAATACTTCAGAGTGATTCCTCAAGCCGTCAGCGTGCGCTATGGCCTCTCTATTGGTGCAACTTGTGCACCTCTCGTCTTGGGAATGATGTACTTGTTTGGTCTGTTGATCTCCTTGGCTTCTTCGGCCCTAACATTAACTAACGTTGCTTTAGCACCAATTGCTTGGCCAATTGCTAAGCTCCTTGACTGGATTTTAGGAGCCAACGAGCAACACACTTACAAGAAAGCCGAACTTAAATCATTCTTACAATTCCATAGGACAGGCGAGGAGCCTTTGCGAGATGATGAGATCAACATTTTGAATGGCGTCTTGGAGTTGAACACCAAAAACGTTGAGACGATCATGACACCTCTAAAAGTATGCCGAGAGCCTGTCGAAGTTTAAATCATTTACTCATTCTCACCAACGGCAGGATACCGTCGTCCTCAGCGCCGATGCCATTCTTGACCACAAAGCCGTTGATGCAATGTACGTAATTTGACGTTGTCGCATCCTTGTTCGCTCCAACTAATTTTTCGGGTCTAGTCTATTGAGCGGTTATTCACGTTTCCCAGTTCATGAGCCCGGAAATCCAATGGCATTCGTCGGATTGCTTTTGGTCAAGAAGGTTAGCTCTTCTACTCAACATCTGTTATCTTGATTAAAACTGCAATCCAGCTTCTCAACTATGACCCTAGCAAAGCGTTACCTGTCTCTGCTTTCCCGCTGTCAATTCTTCCCGAGGCATATCCTTCCATTAATTGCTTCCAGGCTCTCGACTATTTGTACGACGGCTTTTCACTTCTTACCTCTGAATTCAGCTAATCCTCCTATCGTGATCTAGCCAAACGGGACGGGCGCATCTACTACTGATAAGCAGAACGCCAGGAAAGAATTGGTGTCATTACTCTTGAAGGTATTGTTCCATTTTTGTCAAACATGGCAGTAGCTGATAGATTTGTTAACAGACATAATCGAGGTAAGCCACCATCATCGGCACCCTCAAACGAGTCCCTAAATCTATTCAGGAAATCCTCTCAGAGGAAATTGTTGACGAAACGGATCGATATGAAGATAATCAGAGTAAGAAGCGTGCAAAACGATTGACGACCGCTGCCGTCATGCGAGGGTATGCCACATTCTTTCTTTTCCTCCCGGTTGAGACCAGACCTTTGTCTTAGAATTGTGGAACGCCGGATGCGTGATGCATCATTGGACCAAGAGCGAGCTCCCTTACTTAGTAGTGGACCAGGGATATCGTCAAACCGCTATGGGGCAACAATATCTGAATCTCCGACCAGAATGACTTCGGGTTCTCATCAATGACACTGACCTACGTACCGTCGAATCAAACAGAGGGCGGGTTTGTCCTCAAGATCTCATCGGATATACGAGTGTTGGTGGATGAATCTTGGTCGTATTGTTATGATCGCGAGTCGAGTTGAAATGCACACACCAATGGCTTTCTTGAAGGGGGTTGCCCATGAAGAGGATATATTTCCTGGTTTTCTAGGTGTCGTGATTACTACTGTTTTGATTTGATGTTACCTCAGTTCATCCCTTCACCTATGACTTGTTGGACCTCAATAAATGATCTCTTATCAAAATTTGTAACGATTTTACTCCATATCCTATTACAATTTCCTATTCCAAATTGCGAGTCAGGTCATCACCAAATTCACTACCCCCTAAGCGGTCAAGCATCGCGAAAAGAAGCTCAAGACAGTCGTTGCAGCTTTCTCTTCAGCCCAACCTACAAGTACAAGCTTAAGCCGATGTGTATAAATTTCAGTTATATCATACTTACGACTGTTCTCGACTTTATGGTCTCCGCGAATAGTGAAACCTACACCTGAGAAAACACGGAAATGAAATGTGGCTCCTATTTCGTGCAAAATATCCCCAGCGCGATGCCTCGCCTGAGGTAGGAACCTCTTGTCGTTATCTGTATGGCATAACTTATTGATCAGATGTCAACTGAGACTCGAGACCGGTTGCCATGCTCGACCCTATGATAAGAAGTGACGCTAGAGAAAAGGCTGGCCCTCGTTATCGCGGTTTTCATGGAGCTAAATGACTTACTAGTCACTCTCTGGAACTGTTCCTCAGCGATCCGTCTACCAGGATGCGCGAAAGCAGCTGAAAACAAAAACGAAAAGAAGCTAAGCACGAACTAGATTATCGGTGCCAGTTCGTCTGGGGTTCATCTGCAACGACTTCATCCGTTTCTGCTGAATCCAGGGCATACCTGACACCAAACCAACACTCAACAACAGCATACTTTTATCGTTCCCATAATGCTCTTTCGCGGCTTTAACCCACTTTGGCACTTCCAGTCCTGCGCGAGTCCTAGCATTGTCAGTCCACGCGTTTACGTCAAAACCAGAGTTCCGAGAGTCTTTCATGATTTCTTCGGTGAGGTGTTGGCCGAAGAAGTAGTCGATTCCGAGGACTAGGAAGCCTAATCGTCGAGGGTAATATGTTAATGATTCAGATGGTTTTCATCTTGGAGCGTAGAGTGTTCTTGACTGACGCACCATTTTCTGCGAAAAAAACTTGCATGAGTTGATTGTGGAGGCTGAATGGGCCATAGCCGTCTGGGAAGAAGAGGATGTTGCATTTGGGTTCACCGGACCTGGGCTCGGAAATGTAGGCTTTTAAGCCAGCGAATTCGCCCCCTCTTACAAACAGTCGTCACAAGATTCCAGGATCTCTGGAACAAGCCGTACGTTGACGTGGGTCATCCCCTCCACCTCGGTGACTATAACTCATCGATTCGACCTCCTGTTCATTTAATGAATATAATTGACGATCTATCTCTTTCCTGAAAGTTCAACTTGTTCCATACGAACAGTTCAAATGAAATGGGCATCTGGTTACTGAACGTCAGAAGACAGCCAAATTCCTTTCTCTGTTTCTCAAGCAGAGTTCGATAGATACCGTTATCACGAAAACGTTAGGCGCCAGATGAGTATTATATGGTCAGATCTGGGACTGTTTATGACTATCTTACCTTAGTCGCAGCTAGATATGGCAATATAATCACTCTTCTGGCGCTTAATGTTTTCGTGATGGTGCACCAGAAGCACAAACCCAAAAGAAGCTGACAAACCGCACTTTATTACCCTCATGCCTTTGTGAATCTGGAGAAGAAGCTGACAACAGTTGCAGCCGCCTCCTCTTTTGCCCATCCTAGAAAAGAGTTAGAATAACACTGCTATCTTCATAACTAGACATCCAGAGACACTCACTGCTGTTCTCAATCTCTGGATCACCACGGACGGCAAATCCATGAGAAACGCCCGAGAAAAGGCGGAGATGGTACGTTGCTCCAATTTCGGTTAGAATTGCCTCAGCCCGACTTCGAGACTCTTGAGGGAAGGTCCGGTCCGTCTCTGGGGATCAATCAATTCATTCAACATCTTCGTACTGAAGGATCCAAAAATCGATAACACACCAGCAGCTAGAATCAGAAACGGCTCTAAAGTTGCCAACTGTCAGACTTGTTTCAACGGAGCCTATAGTAGTCGCAGCGGAAACTCACTCTTCACGTTACGGAACTGATCTTCAGTGAGTGGTCCGGGATGTGCGAAACCAGCTGTAGGATATAATTTATTATAGTTCTCGATGTTTTCGATCGCTTCCGAGTTCACCTACCTGCCACAACTTCATCTGTTGATGCAAGATCCACCGCGTAGGTTGCACCAAAGCAGTATCCAATCGTGGTATATTTCTTATCCGTTCCATAACGTTCCCATACAGCCTCAAGTCATTTCGGCGTCTCTACAGCAGCGCGGCTTCTCGCGGTCTCGATCCATGTTTCCCTATCGAAATCAGGCTCAGGGTGATTGTGGATTGGATCACCGAAGAAGTAGTCCACGCCTAAAACAAGGAAGCCTACAGCGCACGAAGTCCGTGTATTTATGAGATGGAATGACATCGCTTATCGCCGACTTACCATTCTCTGCGTAATAGTCTTGTATTAGTTGATTGTTGATGTAGAATGGGCCATGGACATCCGAGAAGTAGAGAATGATCCCCTTAGCTTCTCCAGACTTGAGTTCGGCGACGTTGGTTGCGATTCCCCCGAGTTCAGTTGTCTTCCCAGCTGCTCCACCGGTGTGCTTCACACCAGTGAAGCAAAGATCGCTGTGTGGGCCAGAGATGGGTTTGCTGCTGGACATAATTTTCAGTGCGGTCGGCGTACTTCCGTAGAATGACTCCGAAGGATTTATAGCCTGATCGAATTTTTCCGTCAGCCAATCGCATTTCCTCAATATCAAATGTTGGTTAACGGATGTCCTTCCGAGAAGGAGAGCATTACAATGTAAAATTACACAACACCAATGCAAAATCCAGGAATATCGTAGTAGCAATCGACGATAGCGGATACATAGCCGTAGAATGATATGATAGCTCAGCAATACATCAACTAAGAGGCACAGCAATACATCAATCACAGATTTGTATGACACAAATCAGAATT
>KQ963354.1:9789-20746 GCA_001563735.1 Leucoagaricus sp. SymC.cos | reverse complement strand
CAGATGGTGGAAGGGGATGATGAAGCAGTTGACACTGTGACTTATGAATTCCATACAACAAGGACATGTGTGGAGGCAGTAGCAACATGAGTTGAAGTACCACTGAGGCCAGTGCCAGAGCCCCAGAAGCTTCAGGATGAGTCTGTAAAGCTTCAGGAACAAGGTATAGTAGATGTGATGATGTCTGGCAATGTAGAGGAAGAGCCTGGAGATACACATGCAACTGGGATAAATAAGGTGAGGTGAATTTTTGTGGCAATGGTGCAATGCCTGATGGGATTCTGAAGCAACAAAAGTGGACAAAGGATTTTGTCAGGCACTCCCATGTGCTCCTTGAAGGTCTACTAGTGCAGGAGGCATTGCCAAATGCCAGATGTTGCATGCAGTGTCCCAAGGCACTCTGAGCTATCTGGAGATGTAAGAATTGCACAATGCCACATTTAATGTGTTGGCAATGTATGTGCCACTCATATATTCAAAATCTGCTGCACAATATTGAGTGCTGGACTGGTAAATTCTTTCAGCCCACTGAGCTTTGGGAAGTTGGGACTTATCTGCTGGTGTCACATCATAACAAGAATAGACCTGGCATTTGCATGAATGAGCAGGTTGATGTGCTAGAAAACTTCCAACTCATGAAAGACAGACAAGAGCAGGAGAAGCTGAGATACACAAGTGCCAAGCCAGCATCAAGACCTGTAGCAGCACTTTGAGTGGGTTTCAGTGCCAGTAGAGGACCTGGGAGAAGATGAATGGGAGGAACAGAAAGAAGAGGACACAGAAAGTATCATGGATGACTATTTGACTGATGGACAGCTGATCATAGGTATACAGAGCATGGCACCAAGATACGATGCCTTTAACAATCAATATGTGCAGATTGTGCATGTAAATGGGATTCACAACTGGCACTTGTAACATACTCATGTCAGGGTGCCAATACCATCCACACTGACCTCATGTATTACTGATTTGTCCCAGCCACATTTTTGCAGTATCAGACATTATTCACAGTTGCAGTGCTGGATGACTTTCAGCTCAAGAACCTCGAATACAAGACATCGGCATACCAATATTACCAAAAGCTGCAGTATCTAACAGCACCCTTGTTACCTCACAAGATGCTGAACCTCTACCAAGAGCTACTCTGTATGGCTGGGTTATAGAGATGGCTAAAAAAGAAGAAATGGGCTGGCCATAGTGATTCCAACTCTCAGCCTGATGCTGCTGGTGCTGGGGAGCTTGCAATCTTCTGTCCAGCATGTCCTCAACCTGGAATCAATGTGCCAGACAACTGGGAGCAGGACCCCAACAGGTAATCTGTATGGTACACATTTATTGCATAACTGAAACTTGTTATATTCAGATGGGTCTATCAGCGCCTTTTTGTTGCAGATGGTAACATGAAAGCAGATCATATTTGGCAAAGACATACAAATAATTTCTGGTTGTTGGAAGGGAGTGGAATGTTTGCAAAACAGGATGAATATGAAGGCTTTCTCAGGTCTGCTTCAGAAAGGCAGACTGTACATCACCAAGCTATTTAGTCATTTGGTTCTAATTGCTGCTATACAGCATGGTGAATGTCAATCCAGATTCCATGCTGTTGGCCTAGCAATGCATAGATCCAAAGCATGCAATGTCACAGGAATTGTGGCCATTGCATGTGCCAGACATGGGTGCTTTGTACCAAATGCCATTGCTAATCTATTCAAGGGTGAACAACAAAAGAATATCAATTGGGTACTCCTCCAGGCTCTGAAGACCTCCCATGTCAACCCAAAACAGGGTGCAGTTCTCATCTATGACATTGCATGCCAGTACTTCATCCACATACATGATTGCATTGGCCATTTGCTCCCAGCAAACCTCCAGCTGGACTGGGGAATCGGACTATTTCATGTCCATGGGCATCAGGAAGAGTGCCTTTTCTGCTATGGCACTTTATTCATTCCAAAAATTAGCATGACAGTTGGCGAGATCCTGGAAATGCTCTGGTCAAATCTGAATTCAATCAGCCCAACAGTGCGAACTGCAAGTCTAGCAAGTCATGCTGAAACAATTAATGATCATGCAAACGACTCTAACCACAAGAAAATGATCAATATCAGTATGAACTTCCCCACTGTATAAATGGCATTGAGGACCACAGCTGTGGTATTAGTGAATGTTCTCTGCACTAGGCTTAGGCAGGCAACAGCAATAGCCTCAGAGGTTGAAATATATTTTGATAGAATCAAATAGAACATAAATCCATTGCATGTAGGCATGTGGAAAAGGGATATCTAGGCTGCCAAGCAACAATGCTTTGCTGACCCTCATGCCATGGACATCCTGCATTCCATATAAGTATTGGAGTTTCAGATAACAAATCATCTCAATGACTCCAATACTGGAGCAAGTCCAAAGTCATGGATCAAGATGGCCCTTGACCTGGAGGAGTGGCAGTAAGTACATTTCTTCCCATTAGTTCATGCTGGCAATTATAGGTAATATAGGACAGAGCTACAGTACATACTGGCACATGTCAAAGACATAGCAGAAGAAGATGTGGGAGATGTTCCAGAAATCATGGAGGCAATCCATTCCAAGTTTATGCTCCTGGATGAGGTGCAGCACAGAGTTGCTGGTGCTCCCAGCACTGTGCTTGGTATTGATTCTGGTCTATGAAATAATTCCCTGTTTGATGTAGATGATGAGGATGGAGACACAATGGACTCCATCGACAATGCCAGTAATGCTGAACATCAAGAAACACCATCATCAACAGTTCTAGTTGCAGACCAGATAATATTACTGCCATTGACATGTGAAGCCATGTGTTAACAGTACAGTGCCACCAAATTTGAACTGAGGAAGAAACAAGCCCACAGGCACTTGGGGGCACTTCAGCAGCTCATTGCAGCAAAGTCCTTTCAGTATTCCCATATCGTACATATTGCTGGATGGAAGCAAATTGTCTGATGGTCAAGAAATGAGATCACAAAGCTAAACAAACAGATATCCTTCCACTGCCATTTGTACATCAAATGCTGATCAGTCCTGGCACATCTCTGACCAAATTCACTGGACTTGGTATTGCTTTGTCCCCTCAACAAAGCCAATGTCAAGGCTAGCACAGCCATTCTCAATCCCAATCAACCTGGCTCTACAACACATCATCTCTTATGGATTTGGCAATAAGGGTCAGGTGCCAAAGATTCTTCACCAGCTGCTATTCGAGAATGTATGTCTTGTGCAATATCTCTTTACAAAATCCTAACTTGGTAATTCTATTCTTTTAGTTAACTGTATCCACTATATCCATGCCTGTGCTTGGAAAATGCACTGGGAAGAAGAGGTGATCCTTGTCAAATATAAGATAAAGTGGACAGTATGCTTTTTTATATACCAGTCAGTGCTTTGGAAGGGCCAGCACCAAGAAGCAAATACAGCTGGTGTGGCAGCATATGCTGCATGCAATTCAGCAATCTGGTATGGCATGGCCAAGATTGCTGATGCATCATTTTCCACTGCCAATGAGGACTATAAAGGACAATGTGTCAAGTAGAACTTGTATCATCATGTGATAGAGTTTTGTAGTTATGTAATACTTTCAGGAAAATTGTGCATTGATGGTATCCATGAGTCTATCAACCTTTGCAACCACCATCATGTCTTCACCCTCTGCGCACTACCAGGCCTCTGTGGAAATGATTTCTCACTGGCTTGTAGTTACATATCTTGAGTCACAGTTCAGGGCTATTCTCTTGGAAATGCAACATGCCAATGCAGAGAGGCACACCTGGATCAGAAAAAGCCTGATCAAGGAAGTGGTGAGCACATTGATGTATCACATTCCCTTGTTTCTGGTCCCCTAATCTCACCTATATAGTATTTTGCCTTGGCATGGGTTGGAAATGAGACTGCTGAAGGCTGGCTTGTTCAGCTTTCACAGTTTTTGCAATTGCTACCTGCCCAAATCAACTATGATGCTGCTGTGTTCAATTTTAGCCAGGAGTTCAACTATCTCCTCAATGCCAGTTATCAACTACCAGAGCCATTTGGCATAGTTCAGCAATATTACAAAGACTGGTGGATATTTGATTCTGAGCCAGCAGATGACCAACTCCTCTACTTCAACTCTCTCTAGCAGGCAATCAATCTGTATGTAAATGAAATACAAAATAATGGATACCAACTAGACAACTAGGCATCAGCATTCCATGGCACTGCTCCCCAAGTGCTGGACCCAAATCCCATCCTCATCTGTGACAGATGCAACCAATACCACACTATTGCAATCAATTCCATATATCAGGTCCAGCAACTTCATCAGCAGCTTAAACACATCAAAGAAACATATTTCAGCAAGTGGCATCTAACATTGTGCTGTGCCACCAGCTTTCATGAACTACATAAGCAATTACTGCTGAAGAAAACTCACCATCCAGACCAAGAGTACAAGGCCATGGCAATAGTGCTATCTACCAGTAATATCAATCTCCCCTCATCCTCGACCCTTCCAGCATCATCACCACCCCATCCATCAGTGATAGACCTGGCAGTTTATTGTTTGCTCTGGTGCCCCCCCAGGGACAACAAATAGAGGTCCAAGTCAAGAGAAAGTATCCATCTCTCCCTTACAAACTTACCACCAGTCAGTTGGCTGAAATACTTTCTAACCACACATGCAATCAGCATAAATGATCATCTCCTGACTTGTCAATGAAATGGACTTGGGGTGTTGACATTACATAGGAGGACATCTCCTAAATGTACCAGACAGCAAATACCAATCCCAGAGGGCTGCATACAGGCTATGCTCTCATACTGCCAGATAGACATTGGGCTGGTAAAAATTCTAATACTGCTGTAATACATGACCCCAGCACTTCAAAATACTCTGATGCATATATGCTGACCCAAATAGATGAGCTCTCTTCCTCGAGAATCCCTCACCACTTCATCTTGTACCTGCTCTGTGGTGCAGCTGATGCTAGCTTCTATAATTTCCTCCCCTTAACAATTCTGCCACCTAACACCTCCAGACTGCCAACCATTGATTGTCCCACCCACAGTGGTGCTGCCTCAAGCACTCATGCGAGCTTGAGTTCATTGCAAACTGGACCACCCACTCTCCTTGCTGTCCTTGCTGCCCTCAAAAATGATGACTCTGACAGTTGCCTGTCCTATGAGTCTCTGCCAGATCACAATCCCCTCTTTGCTGGACTCCTTTCTTGTTCTCTCTCCTCTGTCACTGTGTCTCCCTCTGCTGTTTTTCAATCACTTCTGTCTGACACTGTGACATCTGCTAAACCTTCTCTCTCTGCTGTTTTCTCTGCCCTCTAGGACAATAGTGAGCCTTCTACTGGCTCAAGTTCAGGTTCTCCCCAAGGAGTCCCTGCAGCCCTGGATGCTGAAAGCTCATCTGGCAATGCTAGTCTTGCCTCACCTGCTAGTCCATGCTAATTCATCATTTTTATTTTTGATTGATCCTCAAATGCCTGGTTTCAGAAATCAGTGAAGCTAGCAACATTTCTACTGGTGGCCATCAGTCACCCACATTCCTTGCTGATATTTACTGAGCCCTCGCTGCAAGCAATTCAAATAGCAAATATTCCACTTCTTCACCAGCACTTTCTCCAACCTATGTCCACCATGCTCTTGCTTTACCCATAGGCTCCAGTGTCAACATATCCTCTGATGAATCTGGTAATGAGATAGATATGGATGTGCTGGTGACGATGCCAGCACCAGTCAATACTGCACCTCATCCCCATCATGTATGGACTGCTGATAATTTTGCTGTATACATAGGCCCCAATGACTATAGTAGCACCCCATCTGATGACTGATCTGCAAACATATATTTCTTGCATTTCTATACATAATACAACATATGCCTTGTTCTTTTATAAATTATGTATTTAATTTGCAGCAATTTTAAACAATCTCTAGCTCCCTGCCCTTGTTTGTGCTAGTAGGTTGTTGGACTGACATGCCAACATGTTATAGGCCAGCCTACAAGCTACCACGTGAGGCCAGACCATGCTGTAGAGCCAGTGAAGCTGCTGGCTCTGTCAAGGTCACTACATTGTATGTGTTCACAGGAGCGTGTCAGTCACTACAGTGTAGGTTGACTATGTGGAGTATGGACAAGGTTTGATACTCAATGAGGTCTGGCATTGTGAGGAGTAAGGATGCATACTATGTAACAGGAAAGAATTACTACTAAATATAGATGCAGATCAAAAATAGAAGTATGAGTCAAACATAGAATTATTAGAAGGGAAGATAAGCATGTCCAGATCAAAAATGATGTCACTGTCTGAATATGGGAATAAAGTCCCATTGATCATAATATTATCCCTTTTATTAGGATTGATCTCCATATCAATCTCATTAATAATCAAAACATTCTTCTCTGTCAATATTGTAGTTGGCCACTGGGTCGAAGTCAGTGTAGAGGTCAACATCAAGGAGGTTGAAGATATGAGGGAGCTCCATATCCTCTCACCACTCATTGCCAATGTGATGGGCAACCATACATCTCTGCACCAGCAGCTAGTCTGCTGTGAGTACCATCACAACACCAGGGAGTTGTACCCCTTCAGATTGACTATCATCTGTATCTTCATTCAGTCAGTGACTGGAGGGTGGGAAGCATGGAAGCTAAGCTGTGATGGATGGTCTCTCTGGTAGCTAGGGCTAATAGACACTTAGTTACAGTTTGGTGGCATGTATTTATCTTAGTACCCCAGCTCTTCTGGGAGGTGGACTGCTAATGTGCACTGCCTTATAAATTTTTGAGTTTAAAAAAAAAAAAAAAAAGAGGTTGAAGATATAGTCGAGGTGCCAATCTTGAGAGTTGTGTCAGTAAAGAATTGACTCAATTGTTCCATCTCGCATTGATTCTCTAATGTGATTGTAAGTGTGAGGTCAGGCTGCTTGATAACAGCCCATCACCACCTTCTCTCATCATGCTTCATCAAGGTATCCTACCTTGAATCACATGCTCCTATCACTACAAAGGATACTAATCCTTTAAATCACTAAATCTCAGACCATATATTACAGTCTCAATGGGGTGTGTGTAAGGGTTATACCTTTACTATGGATCATTATTCTGTCTTTATTTCTTTTCTTTTACTCTTAGTCTATATCTTATTTAAGTTACATCCCCAAACTCTCATTATCAACTCCTTACATAATACAACTTCATGTAATCACAGTCAGCATCCCTAATCAGGAGCTGACCTTAAACTTACACTACTAGTACATACCCAATATGACTTGGACTTATTGTACTTCAGTGTGATTTAAGATTAAGTTCTGATACTTGTAAGGCTTTGCCTTACACTCTCATGTTGTATCTCCAAGACTCCATTGAACCTCAAATTTGAGCTGGCCATTGTCAATATGACAATGGCCAATAATTTCCTTGACAAATCATTTATGTTTAACATCAAGACCAAAATCATAAGGTTTTGGCCAAGTTCAGTCTGGAAATGATGCATTATCAGACTCATGGAATAGTTTGAGCAGACTAATATGGAAGACTGAGTGTATTCTACAGTATGCATCTGGTTATAGGTTTGTTCTCTAACCCTGTGTTTATGGATGTAGCAGAAATCCTGCTCAAAGATGGGAGATCTCATGCCACATCACATACTTTTCATTTTTGGCCTTGCTTAAATCTCTGCTGATTCCTGTAAAAATTGGAAGAGTTTGGTACATACAAGGCTCAAATAGCTGGATATGACTTCTTGAGCAAAGGAGATGAGGGCATTGAGGCTCAGATTGTGGAGGAGATGATCAGATCAGTGATGGCATTTCTTTGCAGCTAAGTGCATGCTAGCATGATGTGATGGGTGTCTCAAGGAGCAAAACAGCCTCAATGAACAGAAAATCCAGCTTTCACTTTGATATCCCTCATTTCTTCAGCAGGCAACACAAAACCTTTTACCAGAATAGATTTGATACATGCCATTTCAGATCTAAACAGTATTTCTTTGTGGTATCCAAGATAAATATTTAAAAAATCCTCGAAATTTGGCCATCTCATGGACCAGTGGATGACCGTAGTAAGGACGATCATCTATAATACCTCAGTAGCACATGTTGAAGAAGTAAAACAAGAAAAGAACCAAGGAAGTGCTTCCAAGATTGCTTGACAAGGTTGGCAAAGCAAGCAGCATACTTTAGCAATATATCAACCCGAGATTGATGTGGATCCTGTAGTTGGATGAAGCATGAACTTCGGAAGAAGGGGAGGGAAAACAGACTTGGGTGCTCCAAATTTTGATTTCAAAGGTTGTTGCTCTCTCATCACTGGTTGCTGAGGCCAACAAGCAATCATTGTTGATCAAGATAGCCTGAAAATAGCTCAATCAAATGATTACTGAAGTTTGCTTAATAACTTACATCCACAACCTGGACAAGAGTTCCAACTATCAAGGGTGATAAGAACAGGAAAATCTTCAAGAGGTAGGGTGCTTACTTGGGCTATGGTGAAGTGTTGTCGCTAATGACCCAGTTCTTTGATCAAAGACTCTGACAGTACCATCATCACTCCCCACGATTGCCAATGTATCTCCTAAAGTGGCAGTCATGAGGAGAGGGATGTTTCGATGGATAATATGATGGAGGACTTTGATAGGTTTTGTCAGAGGAAGATCATATACATTGACCCCTGTAGCAAGGTTCAATATCAACACCATTCACTGCATGCATCCAATGGCAGCATATTCACTGGAATAGTTATTTCAGTGGCTGTTAGTAAAGTTTTGAGTCATGATACGTACATCCTTGTAGGAAGAATATAATTACCCTTCATCGTCCAAGGTTCCACATTATAGACAAATCTGCAAAGGAGGGTCAGACAAGTTCGAATGTGCTATAAAATACTCACAACTCATGAGACTAAAGAAATGAAACAACAACACTTGCACCATACTCCAGGAACCTGATGGATCGAGGAGTAGAGTCATGGGGAGGTATGACTACTCCTTAGCTCAGGGCCCCTATGAATGAAGTTGAGTGTATAGCGTTAGCATCAAATGAGAATCGGGTAGCTACCTTTATTTGTAATATTCCATATAATCAACTGTCTGCCACCAACACTTGCCAAACGACTGTGACAGGGGTCAAATGCAAGATCTTCAACCACATCACTATGTGCAACAACTTTGGTCATGAAAGCATAATTCCACTTGTCTGCTTGGTGGTATATGTGGATCGAACCATTGGCACATCCAACAACAATATATAGAGATGTGTTGTCTCCAGTTGTGCCAATAAATGAAGCCCAGGTACCGCTACAAATAGCACCATGATTGGGGGTGTGAGCCGACCATCAAAGCTCATTCCTGGTCCCATCATGAAGGTTCCATACATAAAGTTTACAGTCATCCCCTAATCAAAAGTGTGAGTGTTGTAGATATGTCTTATCATCAAAGTTGTACTCACCTCCACTCATGAGGCAAAACCCGTCAGCACTTAATTTCAAGATATTAATGGGTCTGGTATGGCTGTCAAGCATTCAAACATGATGAAACTAAATTTATTAGACTTTTTGGAGAGGATTAGAATGGGTTAAGGACATACTTGAGGTACCTCAGCTGTTACTTGAGACATTGGAGTTCACCCTCACTTGATGAGGACATCGACCTTATATTCATAAATGATAATTGTTCTGAGATTAGCGCCCCATTCCCATGGAATCATTCATAGGGACCCAGAACAAGAAATACAAGGAGTTTCTTCTAGCATCAAGACAAAAGGGAGAGTTATTGAGAAACAAGAATTGAATCAAACATCAGGTCCCCTAGAAACCAACTGTTTAAAAATGCGACAGGTGACAGTATAAAGACACAAGGAGAGCCCAGTTCAAGTTTGGGAATGGCCCAACTTCATGTAACGCTTTGCACAGAATATGCAGAACAGGGAAACACAAAGTGGCACAACAGCCTTCACTTGGAGTACCCTGTGGATAAAGAAAACCTGAAACAGAGAACTGACATTGCAGAAGAGATGGTACTCAAGCCACGAGGAGAGCTTGGAAGACCTGGTAGGAGTGGTTATAATCTGCATTCTGTACTTGCATGGGAAGCAACAGACTATAGGAATGTTCAGGTGAGTGAAGAGGACATCAACTAGTTCACAAAGGTGTAACAGCATACAGGAGTTTGTTCAGCAATGTGTAGATGCTTGTCTTAAAAATGGTTGGCCCTTCAGCAAACAAGACTCCAACAAGATTACTCAAGTCGTAAAGGAGGTATGTCAACAGCAATGCTTTCTGACAAATATTATTCTGAACATGGCTGTAGATCAACGAGATGTTCCCTAAGCTAACTCAGTATAAGGACGATTGGGCAACTTTCGATCTCATTCATAACGCACTCAAGAACTGTAGGAGAAAAAAGTAAGAATTGACAAGGAGGATATAGTAGCTTTAAGAGGCTGTGGATATGGGTGGAGAAGACATAGGAGTACCTGAGAGCTTGGTCTTGAAGGTGGAGGTGTACAACGAGAGAGATCCTGGATGAAATTTGCATTAGCAAGTGATAGATCTTAGTGATGGACATTGTATCATACCATATATCTTGATGTACATTGTCTCCAGAACACACTGCTACTCGGACATGGGCCAGACTCTTGTGTGAGAAAGAGGTGAATGAGATCCAGGACAACATCAACAAACAGAGGCATTGAGCAAATACTGCGGCAGAGATCCATACCACAGAGATTGCAAGACAAAGGACATGCTCAGTGGAACCAAAACATGACTACCTAGAGAGATGAAGTATGAGTCAAGGACTGAGTACCATAGAGAGAGGAGTGGACAAGCGGGTCAAGGCCAATATCAGTCACTTTCAGCACCTGCTCAGCTCCCATGTGAGTGGGCATCACAGATTTTGTCACCTGCTCTGAGCTGATTGATGGCTCCATCACAGAATGTGACAACCCACTCACC
>KQ963349.1:20323-36086 GCA_001563735.1 Leucoagaricus sp. SymC.cos | reverse complement strand
TCCAACCCCACCTATTGACATATTCTCTCCCTCACTTGGCTCTCTGGCCATACCTTCCATTGCATCCCTATCTCTTTCAAACCACCACAACACTTCGGATGCCAGCATGCCTCCCCCTCCCCCTCCTCCTTCTCGCCTTGCCTCGTCTCGCCTCCCTTCTGACATTCCCTCTCCTGTTCCCACCACTCTGAACACTCTGGTCCATACCACAACGCCAAACTCTCTTTCTGCCTATGTGGCCCACTGCCTTCAGACTCCCATCAAGGAAGCTTCTCGTGGTCTTGCTGACATGCAGGTTGATTCGCCTGTAAGCAAGCAACACTCCCTCACCAATGTTTCGTCTGAGACTCCCACTAAATCTGTGGCCCGTGACCTCATGGATATTGACTTGGGGATCAACTCATCCACTTCCCTCGATGATCAAAGCTCTGCTATGTCATTGCTGGCTCCTATGACGTCCTCTCCTATCAGAAGTACAGTCCATGATCTCATGGACATTGATTCAATTCCAACTCACCGCCCTCCAACTCATGCCACCAACGCAGCTCATCAACTTCTTACTATTATTCAGGCACTCAACACACTCCCTCCTCTCGACACCCTTCCATACGGCACCATCCCTCAAGCACTCAAGGATGCAGAAGAAGGGAAAACATTATCTGGAACTGTTAGTGATGACATATCTATTGGTGGTGACATTGTTCCACGTGGTCCTTCCTCTAGCCTTTCCTCTGCTCCCGCTGATGTCAATTTGAAGAATACTACAGCCTCTTCCTCCCCCCCCCTTTAGTGGCCTCTACTTCCTCTTCTTCCATTGCCCCCACTCTGAAGAATACCCAATGTCACAAGCAGCCAACAAAAGGACCCGCCCATGCCTCGAAGCGCACACCGAAGCCCCCCCCGTGGTCGCACCTCTTACAGGCAAGGCAGGTCAGCCAAAAGCAAAGCCTCAACAACGGTGAGTTCCATCCTTTGAAATTATGCTTAAGACTCACCCATATCACCAATAGGATTCCCGTCAAAGATAGATGGAAGTATGTCGAGGGTAGTGATGGAGAATGACGGGATTAGGTTCTATTTCTAGCCATAGGCATTTTTACTGCTCCCGGCCGTCTTCATTACTTTCCTTGTCTTGATCTTTACTCACCTTCATCCGTCCGATGCCTTTGCTTGAGTCCTGGGCCGTGTCTGAGACAGGATTATACCTCATTTATTCACACATTCTACAAGATACTGCAGCTTACACCTCTCACTGACTTCTTTCCTCGTCCTCCTTGTTTAATGTAGCTTTGTTTAGTTTTTGAAATCACAGATCTCCAATTGTGGTGATGACAGGTACGACTACTGGCTGCAATCAATGTTCTACATTTCTGATCAATATGAACATACTCTGTTGCAGATTCATCTTAGATAGTCCAAGTTGATATTGAATTGTGATTAATTCAAATGAGCAGCAACTTTTAACACATTCCTGATTAATCCCCACTGTCCTTTCAGGTTTGGTGGAATGTAAAATTTGTGATAATCAAAAACAGGTACCAGTCTGATCTATTTCATCTTCTGTTGCTGCACATAGCACTCAATGATCAATGAAAAACGGTTGAATTCTTTGACAATTTTAATCTGGCTGGAGCTAAGAAGATTAATCCGTGCTACAATCCAACAAGGATTAAGATTAATCCAGGCTAGAATTGAGATTAATCCTGTTTAAAATACAGCCAGAACTTAGATTAATCTGGGCTAAAACCCTGATTCCGACGGGGTTGTGATTAATCCGGGCAGAAATCCAACTAGAATCGAAATTAATCACGATTATAATCCATGCCTCAGATAGTTTTAGGATTAATACCATCTAGAAACCTGGCTCCAGCTGGAATCCAGATTAATCCTGCTTAACAAAAATCCTGAACCACGACTATAGTCAAGGTGAGATTAATCATGATTGTTGAGGTCAATGTCCATGCCTGTATTGTTGACGGTCCTATACTTGCAACAACCACAGCAAACAACAAATGGGTTTTACAGGTCGTCGTCTCAGTGGCTTTTCAGCATCCCCTCCACTTTCTACAGCTTAACATCCACTGTTAGGTGAAAAGGCAGCATTTGGAAGAACTGTGAGTGTGACAAGTAGCGTCATTATTCTCCCTCAGGATGCTGGAAGAGCACCGGATGATAAAGGGAGACAGGAGGATATTCCGCTTATGTATGACAATTTGTCGTCTGATGATCGGGGGTGAAGTGATGACAAAATGAGAACTTATTGTCGTGTTGGAGAGAATGGTGCAGTAGAGGTGTGAGGTGTGTATATCCTTCGATGTCCTTTTGATATCCTTGATTTTCTGATCAGATTGGATTGGATTAGATGGATGTAGAAGAAGGTTCGACATGGACTCTACTAAAGAGCCTGTTGGATTTCTGTGGAAGAAGGTGCTGTCTTTGTAGTTCATATCTCTTGTTCACTTGCATCGCATATGACGCCATGAAATTATCGCCTATTTTTACGCATTCTGTAACGACATCCCCACTATTGACGTATTCTTCTCCCCTCCGATGTCTTTACTGCTCCTTGATTATTATTCGCCTGGATCTCTTGATGTTGATTTTTGAAGCGTATTGTAGGTACTTAGTGCTTGCGACTTCTTGTGCATAGTGACACTGGTTTATTATATCTTCGATTTCTTGGTTCTACGAATGGTGGTATCGGTGGTATTGGTGCACAGAATACCTCTAATCGAGCGTCATGGGCCAACATCATATTGGTATTAACATTTTTGTTTCGTAGATAGTTAGCTGGCCGTTGCCAAATAACCACATCCAATGACAGGATAATTGTAAACTGAAAGAACAGAGACTCAGAACTGCTGAGGATGTTTTTCCTGTCTGGGTTTTTTTTTCTCTGCGGTAGCACTCGACCAAAATACAGTACTGGCTTGCCGACCTGAAGTCACACATCAACTTCGGAGTTACAAGTACAGGACCCTGTCATAAGCGCAGTACAGACCACATTGATCCTATGTGTTTAAAGAGAGCTTCGATTCGGTCAACTAACTGCGAAAATCCCACTCCAACAAGACTCTGTGCTGACTTCCTGATACCACAGACCAACAATGAGGTATTCCAGATGTGGAAAGAACGTGACAAGTGGATACAGGTAGGAACGAGTCAGCCAAATCACTGGCAGGTTATACAGGGCGCTTGCAGAGTACAGCACATTGATTGGGATGTAGCAGGCAAGAAACCACACTGCAGCCTCGTGTTAGAGACAAGCGCTAATAATAATCTCTCAGATTTATAGACGCCCATAGAATGCATCTTCACATTGCCAGAAGTGGCAATGCTCTTTGAGGGTGGACACAATAAAGAGTGGATTGTTCCACGTTACCTCTTATTGAGTGGCCCGAGTGCTCCGTATGAAGCTATTGAGCTCATTTTGATTACGACTTGTTCCCCGAGTCACACACTCACTTTTTTTGATTTTCCTTCTGTCATGCCCTCCAGAAAATGGTTATAAAGGATGTTTTTAATTCACCGCATCATCCCCAAGCTTACCAGGTTTCAACTGCCGTTTCAACCCAAAGTTTTCCCTCAATCATGCCTCTCTATGTCCCTCAGTTTGTGAGTGACCTGTGCTGAGGGTCGAGCCTTGTGGCTCGTTGTCCTCTCTGAGTTAATGAATGTTTCGAATAAATAGCACTCTCTTATTGGAATCCCATGCCATGTACAAGTGATGGCGCATGGTTCTGTGGTATGTTTACTAGTATCCGATGCTTGTGAGGGTGCTGATGAGCTTTTTTGTGCTTAGCATACGGTCATACACCCTGATGCTCCGAGGATGTATACTGTTCCACTGGATACAGAGTCCGTTTCTACCGAACAGGTTCGCTCCCAGACATCATTGACGGGAATGTATCCAATTAAATTGGGTAATCTCATTGCCTCTCAACAAATTGAATTGAGAAAGATGATTTTGACGACACCCATTCATGTTCATATATCCACTGCTCATGTTGGAATGGTCTATGGTGCATTCCCTGGAGAGGCTATGACCGCACTTGACACGGTCATATTCTTACAACAGATCTCCCAAAGGGCGCTTGATAGAATCACCTTTGTGCAGTTTCCGACGAGTGTGGTGGTTGGTGTGAAGGCAGCTTTTGTGCAGAGAGTCGGGTTGAATGCTGCTGCAACTTGGGATGATTTTATGGCTGGCAGAAACTTCAGTAACAGACCTGTTGGACGCGATCTTTTATTGGATGCTACAGAGGTCTGGGGAGCTGAGAATGTTTCTTTCGGTTGCTATAGCGTAATCCATTTAGATTGACTCAGTTGGTAGAGAGAAAGTGACACAGGTCGTGATATTCAATTTTATAATTTGGTAGACTGCTGTATTTTTCATTCCGTTGCCGGCTCATTACGTGACAATTCACCTACATACAATTCTGCTTGAAAATGTGATGTTTTTGTAAAAATATACAAGTGCACGCTGACATCATGGGACAGCCAAAATTTGATCGATCCGATCGACCTTTTGATCGCGTGAAGGTGGCTTTCACATTTCTTTTTTAACTCATTCACCGAATTGCAATTTAGAAGGATGCTTTGATGCTATCTAGCTTTCAGCTTCGGGATGTGGCTTTTGTGACTTAGGAGGTAGCGCCATGTTGACCGTTATTTCCATTTCGCAGCTTTCCCCCGTCTGTTTTCCTTGTCCTCTCCTCCTGCTGGTCTTCTGTTATCTGCACGTACTCGCTCGTCCTTTCCACTCTCCTAGTCAGCACATCTGTTACTTACGGTACTTACTTTAGCCTTCACTGGATCACCACCACCCTAACAGTTTCATATGTCAACGTCGCCATCTTACCTCGAATACAACAATGTCATTTGGAATTATGTCATATCCACTGCTACATCTTCATTAGCTGCAGTACCTGCTTGAATTTCCAGTCAAAATCCTGGGATGAGGACTTTTGTGCACTCATGAGCCGTCATCGGGGGGCATTAACCAAGGCACCACCACGCCAATTCTTCCCCTCTTTCCACCTCCGTTAGCGCGAATATGCTACCTCGAATCTCATGCCTTCCCTTCGCGGTGCCTATATTTTCTCTGCCTGTTCACATACTTCTCTACCAGTACATAGATTTCATGTAATCCTGGATTATCCTGCTACTCTATATCTGAGAGATTAAACAAGCGCCTATTGGCTCAATCAAGTGTGGGAGAGTGGCCCTGGGAATCAATGAAACTGATCGATCTCTTTTCGTGTGGCCGAGTCCACGTTCCACCCCAAAACAAGCGCACAAGCTCCCTCCTCCCTTTTCCTCCAAAGCAGACTTTGGGCCGTGCTCACTACCATGTTCTCAGCAGTTCCGCTCTCGATTGCAAACACTATTCTGACAGACTACATATGTATTTTCTTCGCTACCATTACTCTTGGTAATCGTCCCCTCTCAGCGTCTCGATACAGCGATGCAGATTGTGAAGAAATGAACTGATGAATATTTCTATCCTTTCAAAACTATGTTGAACGTAAGTGCTCGTATACCTGCTCCGACCAAGACGACCAGCCCTTAACCTCTCCCTCTTTCATCTGCAAATGATGCAGTGTCTTCATCCCTCCTCTTCCATTATCAGCACCTCCTTACTCCATTCTTCATCTTTATCCTTGATGACTACAGTCCCACTACAACCTTCACTTCCCCACCAACGTTCTCACTTACTCTTCCAACCACCCTCATCGAGTCCTCCGACATCTCTGCCTCCATCTACTCCGCCAACTGAGCCTCCAACTTTGACCCCTCCGCCTCCTACTGATGCTTCTCTCCTCTTCTGTCAACCTCAAATGGCTCCTCATCTTCTGTACCCCCATCAAACTCTCAACCACCGACTTCAGCTCCTCCTTCCATGACAAGTGTCATGCAATCGACCTCTGTGTATGCATCCTACACTACCCGCTCTCCGTTTTTCTTTCTGATTCTCGTCTATTGCTTGCAGGATCACATCGGATGGTTCAACGTCCACTGTTATATACAAATGATGGCAGTCATTCAACCTCCTCCACCTTCAAACACAGTTGTAGGAAACAAAACAGAGGATCGACCAGGAGCTCAACCAACACAGGCACAATTGCCGGTGGTGTCGTTGGCGGTACGTCCTCTCCCTCCCTCTCGCTATCACCACCTACACCTCAACACCTCACCTATAATGTTGGTCCTTCACAGAATTCACAATATGTTGTAACTTCGTGGAACGAGTGTGGATCGTCATCGCTGCATCAACCAGGACCAAGAAATGGTGGTGGATACATATCTTCCTCAGGACCAGGATTCTTTCCCACCAGTGCCTGGAGGACTGGTGGTGGTACTGGATCTGAGACGGAAGCATATGGAGTGCTTGTGGTAGTGTGACTAGGATGATGAAAGAGAGGGGGGCATATGGTGCTACCGAGAGTAGTGGTCGATTTACAGTGACTAATGTGTCGGAAGTACCGAGTGGACCGTCTATGTCTGTACTGATGGCATTCCCGTACCCATAACAGCAACACTCTAGCTATGGATCGTTGTCTCCACCTCCTGGTAGTACTTCGGCTTCACCTCCACCTTCGACTGCTTTGCCTCCACTGCAAGGTGAGGAATCTGTACTGGGGAGGAATGCGACTGCGACGATTAGTGGTATGATCATTCATCAGGATGCTGGAAGGATTCTAGATGATCAAGGGGAGACGTAGGAAGAGATTTCGCCTATGTATGAGACTTTGCCGTTTCGTGATCTCAGGTGAAGAGACGGTGGACGACGTGAGGTGGGGTGAGAAGTAGTGGAGCGAGAGGAGAAGGAAAGGAAAGAGAAAAGATATCCACGTCGATCGGAGTAGAGAGAGCGGATGAAGGGAGAAAAGGGAGAGTATGTACATTTTTTATAACCATTGATATTCCTTTTTTTACGGTTGAGATGGATAGAATTTTGGATTCTGATTAGGATTGAAGTAGAAGGAGCGGAGTGAATGGTTTTGAATGGACTCTGCTAGAGAGCCTAAGTTCGAAAACGTTTCTAAGCCTGAGGGCTGTTCTTCATCCTTATTTTGTTTTTTGTTGTTCGTATCCCCTAATATGACGCCAGCCACTAAATACGTCGAGGTCACATGTGTTAACTTGTAACGACCCCCTCCCTCACTACTGATATGTTTTCTGATACTTACCCCCACTCTCTTTCTTGAGTATTGATTTTGAAGTGTATTGCAGATAGTTTGTCTGTTCATTCACTGTGCATAATGACACTGATATTATATTCCTGATTTTCTTGGACCTGCAAACGTGAGGCATCAGTGGTATTGACATACGGAATGCGGCTTATTGAGTGATCATTGTGGATTTGAACCATATGGCTTAGCTTTTTTCGTGTCATGTTAACTATATGTAACTGCTCATGAAAGAATCTGAGGCCACATCCAACGGTGAGATAATTGTAAAACTGGGGGAACGCGGGCGCTATTTCCAGGGCCGGAGGAGAATGCCTCTACTCCAGTGACGGTTACCCTGAATCTCTGCAGTAACACTCGACAGAAGCATTGGTAGACTGACTCGTGGATTTTAAGTCATACATTGACTATGGGTTCACTAGTACAGGACCTAAGTTGTCACCAGACAACAAAAGTTCTTGCCATGATGATAGGTACGAGGTCTGAGATCGATTAATGGGGTTACGTGGAAGCTTGTCAAGTTCTTTAACAGCAGAAAATATGAATAAGGTAGGTGTTGGGAAATTTTCCTTCTAGAAGGTATTTTGAAGGCCTCAACTTCAAATTTAAAATTTGACAAGTCTTAATGCTGGTGATTCGTATCAATTCTTGAAGTCTTGAAGCCATCAATTTTGAGGCCTGAGGCCTCGAGGCTCAGCACTCAGCCATCATCCATCAATTTTGAGGTCTTGAGGCTCAGCTATCAATTTTTAAGGCCTCGAGGCTCATTGACCGTCCATCAAATCTGAGGCCTCGAGGCTCAGCCATCAATTTAAGCCCTTCAGCTTCAGGCCTGGATTGTTGTCTCCCAGAGGCCACTTGATAGCCATTGTGTAGCTTCCAGTGAATGTAATAGCAGCTTTTATGCACAGAGTCCAGCTGAATGCTGCAGTAATTTGGAATGAGTTCATGACTGGAAGAAACATTAGTAGCGGGCCAGTTGGGCTGCCTTCGGTTTGCTGTATTGCCTCAGATTCCTTCGCAGATAAGTGACCGTGTTGGTAGTTGATCCTCAATCTGATTGACTAAGCAAGTAGTAGGCCAGATCTGGCAATGACATGTCACGTGATGCATCACGCAAATTTTGTCTTGCAGTCTAAGACATGCGCCCCTATGTCCCGCAGTAAACCATTGTCAAAACAATCAAAACGATGTTTGGAGCAACTTTTATGAAAAGAGAAAAAATTGAAATAAAAATTAACCAGAGTGTATGTTCAGAAAATGTTTTCTAGGAAATGTTCTCTATGAGCCCCAGAAACTCTTTTAGAAGCTCAATTGTGGACAGGTTGAGTTGCACTGTCACTATTATGCTCGACGATGGGGAGGGGAGTATGCTTACATAAGAAGTGCATGTTCCTGATGTCATCTACTTTATGGAGATCAACTGTTGCTTGGAGAAAGCCTCGTGTTGTGTCCTTCTTTCTCACAAACCACCATCATCGAAATTCTCTAGTGGTTTTACTGCAAACACAACAACTTATGAATATGAATCTATGGGTGATAGTAGTAGAGAGTTGAATAAGAAAGGCGGTGGAAGATTTAGTGGTGTGTTGGCCAAGCTCAAGGCCATTACTACATGTGCTGGACAGGCAGCAACTGCTGTCAATATCCAGGCTACTGAACAAGCTATGTCTAAAGCTACTGCTGATGACTCCAGTTCTGAATATGAGTCCTCTTCTGATGAAGAGCATGTCTCCAGTGTCTGAGATCATTCTGAATCTCAGTCCTGAATTCACATATTGAGGGCATCATCTATTGCCTCTTGCAAACATCGTTCTAGGTCGGCGTCACCTATCACATCTTGTCGTGCTTCAACATTGCTGCCATGCACATATTCTCCCCCTCCTAATCAACAGGCTCTTCAATGGGGCCATGTCATCCCTACCAACGTCCAACCTCTTATTACAGAGGGGACCATCACTCCTCGGCCTATAAGGGTCATGGGTACTCACCCAGCAGATTCCCCTGCATCTATTCCTACCCAACATTGTCAACACACTGTTGACTTTGAAGTTCAACCTGAACTGACTCAAATGTGGAATTAATTCGAAAAAGTTATTGATGACAACAAACTGCTCCCCAGCCTCACTAGCATCATCAATAAGGCTAACGTTTCATCCAACATGCCCTCTATGCATTTAGGGCCACACATTTCTGGACCAAACCCCCATGCAAATCCTAGCGAGTGGATTACCAATACAGACCCCTTCCCCTCCTTCAATCCAGCTAGAGCCACTCCAGAACCCCCTGTTCCTAAACTTAACCCTCATTTTGCCGAGCTTACTGGTGCTAACACCTTGCAAGCTGATATGAACACAGCATCTGTTCAAAAACAGATACTGCCATGACAGAACAATGACGTTGAGATGTCTGGTGCTGGAAATGCAGGTACAATCAATGCTGCTCAAGGCAGTAATGTTGACCCTGTAATAAATGACCCTAATACAGTCCATGAGCCTTCTGTTGAAGAATACAAGGAGACTATTGGTGAAGTGTCCTTGGCTCTCCAAGAATGCTCCAACTGGATTGATCTCTTTCCAGTTAATAAAGGTACATATACCCCTAGTGGGGCGATAGCAGATGAACTTGCCTATCTGCTCACAGCTATATATGACAGTGGTTGGGAACATACCATCATTGAAGATTCTAGTATTATTAAAGGTTATGTTCTGAAAGACATGACTAACTTCACTTTGAAACAGCTTATGGATAGGTTATTCTTCCCTTCCAGGCCACCATATGTCAAAAAGAAAAATGTCAAAAAGAAAAACAAAGGTAAAGACCAGGAAGTTGTTCCTTCTTCTCAACCTTTAGAAAATCAAGATGTCGAAATGATTTCGACTGAAGGCGTCAAATAAACTCAAGTCAAACCTATGCCTAAATGTACTCCTCCTAAGCCCCCTATCAAAGTGGCTTTTCCTCCTCTGCCTATGCCTAAGGTGAGTGAATCTGTTCAGCACCCTAGCACAAAATCCTCCCCTCCCTCCCAACCCAACAAGTTATATGCTGCAGCTTCCTGATCTAATGCCCCAACCCCCTCCACCACAGTGACCAAACAAGTCATTGACTTGGTAGAGCTCATCAAGCTATATGGCGATAAACTGCCTGTTGAAAGAATTGCCGCTATGTATCAAGCTGCTGTTGGAAATGCCAACAGTGGAAACACTAACAATTCTTCGATCCCTCAGAAAAAGAAGTTTGTTGTAAAATTCACCACATGGGGGCCTACTTGCAAACAAGTTCTCATTCCTTATTCTGAGACAGTGACCACTCACTGCCTCCAACGTCATCAACACATCCTCAAGACTGTTAATCGTGGTCTCATTGATCAATGCTCTAAACTACGAATGCTTGCCATGTCTGAAGGACGTTCTGGTACTGCACTAGGTCTTTCTTTTTCTACAAATCTTGTGCCCACCCCTGCTGAGCACGAAATTATTCACAAATGGATTTCTAAAGCCATTCAATGTGACAAAGACAAAGTCCCTGTTCCTAGGGCCCCTATGTCCAAGTCCTACCTCAAGATCGTTGGGGTCAACTTTTATACACCCACTGAGTGGCACAACAATGGTTCAAACCAGCTGATGGCTGATGATATTCTTTATGTCATAAACTGAAACCCCCTATTCGAACGTATTACGCTTGCTTCTCCTCCCCAAGTCATGAGGGCTACTCCACACTCTGACATGGCCATCATCTGGTTTGACATTTGGGACTCACAAAATGGAACCAATGCCAAACTTCTTACTAATTGTTCTTTCAATTTCGACAAAGATGTTGCTGTTATTCAAGCCTGCAATATGCACCCTGGTGTCTCCCAATGCCAGAATTGCTGGAAATAGGGTCATATTACTGCTAAGTGCTGATCTCAAGGATGGAAGTGTGCTAAATGTGACAGTCCTCACAAGACTGAAAATCATCGCTATGCAGCCTGGTGCTGTAAAGTGAATCCTAAAGCTAAACCTCCTCATGAGGCCACTGAGGAAGGACTGCCTTGTCCTCACTAATTCAAATGCCTAAATTGTAAAGGCAATCATCTTGTGAACGATAGGCAATGCCCATACTGGTGTAACAGGTTTAACAAAACCTGGCATCTTAATAAAGCTGAAGAAGCTTGAGTCCAAAGGACTCAACATATTGATGCCACTATCCAGTGGAAACAGGATATGTCTTCACCACAGGACCAACGAGGGTCTAATGTTCTGTCATGAATCATCATGCCATGGATAAATTGAGAATTCTTTCTTTCAATGTTCGATGTTCTTATGCTGTTATGGAAAATATTCTTAACACTTTGACTGATGATATAGACATTATCTTTTTTCAAGAACCTACTTGGAGAATAATTAGAAAGACTATGTCTACTGATCATTCTTTAGGCAAAGATGTTATTGGAGCTCCCATTCACCCCGACTGGATTTACATGCCTGGCACAAGTGAAAATCCTTGTGTCATGGCTTACATGCATCAGAGGTTATCCTACCTTTGCCCCTCTATTTGAACAAACATTGTTGATCTCCCTCACAACATTGTCATCATGTCCCTATCACATGCCAACACTACTCACTTCCTGATGTCCATATACTCGGATGCAAAACATGTGACTCTCAACCACCTGCTTCATCACACACACCTTCTCCCCAATTTCCTTTTTGTCAGAGGAGACTTCAATATCTGCTCCAAAGACTGGGACCCCAATTATCCCTTTCATTCCAAATTCGCTGATCAACTATGTGACCTCATATTTGGTCTAGGCCTTGACTGTGTTTCATCATCCAACCCTATACCCACCCACTATCCTTCTAACCCCAAAAAGAAGCCCTCCGTCATCAATCTTGTTTTCATTTCTAATCAAGTTGAGGCCTCTGAATGCGTCATATGCAATGACATCCGTGATCAATTGGATCATGTGTCCATCAGTGTTACCATTCCCATTAATCCCATGAGCGTTCCTGTTACTAAACACTCTATCAAACCTAAATCTGACAAAGAAAAGAAGTTTTTGATTGAGTTGGCTGAAGGGCTTGGAGCACTTTGGCATTCTAATCTTTTGACAGAAGACAAAATTGAATTGTTTTCAGTGCAGATTAATGCCCTTGTTAAATCGTCATAGGACAAACATGCAGTTAGAAGTATGATCACTTCACGCTCTAAGCCATAGTGGAATGAGGAGTGTACAGTTGCACTGAGTGTGTATAGAAATAAGAAGATGAAGGCAAAATGGAAGGAGTTTAGGAGGACAACTCATGCTGCAAAACAAAAATTTTTCGACGTCAAAATAAATAAAATCACTGGATTCAATGCTAGGCCTTGGGATTTGATGCCCTGGGTTAAAGATCGCAAATTACTGCCCGTCAAAGCGATAAACTTCAAAAATAAGCCTTGCGACTCTCTGGATGACCTCTGGAAAGCGCTGGACGGTACATACAACATGGCTCACAACTGACCTGTCAATAATCAAATTCTCCAATGTCTGGACAACATACTGCCTTGCCCCTGGACCCCTTTTTCAATGCTTGAAATGCTTGATAGTCTCAAAACCTGTGCCAGGTATCAATCATCTCACATGGTCTCATCTCAAGTCTCTTTTTCATCTGAATGAACATGTACCTCATATGCTGTTGAAGCTCGCTAATGCTTGCATTGACTTAGGATATTTTCCCACATATTTCAAGGAATCCATCTCCATCATCATTTCTAAACCCAACAAACCTGCTTACAACACTCCAAAGGCGTTCCGCCCCATTGTCTTACTCAACACTATTGGCAAGCTCATCGAGAAAATGCTTGCCAACAGAATGCAATATGAAGCCAGCAAGTTTAGCACCATTTTCCCCTCTCAGTTTGGCGGCATCGTTCAAAAAAGCGCTGAAGATGCTGGCATCTGTCTCACTCATCTCATATGAGTTGGATGGGCCAAAAAGTTATGTACTAGTGTTTTAGCTTTTGACATCACACAATTTTTTCCTTCTCTCAATCATTCTATGTTGATAGACATTCTTCACAAACAAGGCTTCTCCCCTTGCATCATAAAATTTTTCTCCAATTATTTGATTAATCATTTCATGACTTACTCTTACAATTCTCACTCTTCTCCTTTGTTCGATGCCAACATTGGTGTTGGACAAGGATCCGCTCTGTCTCCAATTCTTTCTAGACTCTATTTAGCCCCGTTACTTCATATAGCTAGTCAAGATTTGGCTAGACTTGTTTCTATTCTGTCATTTGTTGATGATGGTCTTCTTATTGGACAAGGAGAGATGTGGAAAAGTTGTCATGACATCCTCGTCAAGGCATACCAAGTATTTGCCAAGTTATTTGGTGATTTTGGGCTTATACTTGAACATGAGAAATCAGAAATATTCAATTTCTCTCACATCCATGGTGACGCTAATCCTTCTATCAACTTAGGATTCACTCCCTACACTTCCCAATCGCCTCTTAAACCCAAGGAATATTGGTAATACTTGGGTTTTTACTTCAATCGCCAACTCAAATTTAATGAACATGTACAATACTGGTCCACCAAAGCCTTGTCGACTGTTCATGCAATGTGCCTCCTTGGAAACTCTAGCTGAGGACTAATCCCTATCCAAAAACAAGTCCTATATCGTTCTTGCATCATTTCTCTCACCACATATGGATACTGCCTCTGGTACTTCACAAATGCTAAATGTTCACAAAATGTCAAAAGCCTCCAAAAAATGCAAAGAATTGCTGCCTTATGGATTACTGGAGCATTTCATATGTCACCTACTGGTGGTGTTGAAGCCCTAGCTGGCCTTATCCCCATCAACTTTCATCTTTCCAAACTCACTAAATGGTCATCATATCGTTATACAACCCTTGATAAATCACATCCCATCCTGTCTCTTTTAAGCACTGATAACTCTAAAGGAGCACTTCCTCATCCAAGAGCAATCAAAAACCTCACTGCCAAAGAACATGCTATAGTTGGTGGCCCTATAATAGAAGCTGATTCCTCATTGAAAAAGCTTGATGAAAAATTTCAACAATTCCATAAGTCTTTACAACCTGGCTGTCGTCTACTTGATACTTTTGCTGATTGTTTCTCTACCTTTAATTATAATAGGTCTAGCCTTAAGGAACTCAGTATCCACTCCTGATGATTAGATGCAGAACTCTCCTCCATCCACTCCATCAACAATCACGTTATCATCATAGCATATGGCAACATTCCTTCATCTACCTCCTATCAAGCTGTCACTTCGTATCACATCTGGTGAAATGGACAGCTCACTCACTCCCTCTCTGTCCCTTCTGGGACTATCATACCATCTGAAGCCAAATTGGCTTCCATCCACTTTGGTCTATGCAAAGCTGTTTCTATGCCAGGCATCAATCACATAACTCTCATCATGGATCACATGCCATCCACTCAACATGTCCTAGACCCTTCCATTCATGGGGGCCAGACCCATTCTATCACTACAAACAATGCCCTTCGCCCTTGGCTAGAACAATCTAGTCAAAATTGAATCCTTTTCTGGTACATTTCATACCAAAGCATCAAATGTGATTGCAATGCACCAGCTCATCGTCTAGGCCTGTCCTGCTGTATGCTGCACAAGGTCTATGTTTAAGTGTCTAAACAACAGTTCAACACCAAACCTGCCTCATGCTTCTTTGACTTTTTATGCAAAAGAGCTACAAAAAATGCCAATCATTGTTGGCAAAATTTATTCTCCTCTGACCTCAGCTTTTGGGGTCACAGCTTTCTATTCTTACGAAGCAAACAATTCAAAGATGGCTTCATAGAACCTCAATATCATGGCAGCAGTTCTTGGCTTCACGAGTTACACCTGTCCAACTCTATCAATGATGATGCTCCTGTCACATCATTTAATGTCACTATCCAGGCAATTCAAGCTATTCTTAACCATGCTCCCATTGGCTCATATTGAGCTTGTTTCTTCCCTCGAGAACCTGTTGGTTGTCAATGCAGTTTTCAATTCGAAACACATGAACACATTCTTATGGATTGTCTGCTTTACTGGAGAAGCAATGAACCAATTGCCACTCTCCAACACCTAATTGACTTCCTTGTCGCCAACCACTCTGTGTTTGCTTTTAGCAAAGTTCAACTGCTAGAGTTAGTGCCTCTACCTTCTATGCCACATGCATGCTGGGCTGCATCTTCACATCTTCATGCCACTCCTCCTGCATGCTGGGTTGCGTATTTACATCTCCATACAACAAATAACACTTTCACTTTCACACCTGCATCTTTTTGGAAGGAGTTGGTATATCGGTAAGTCTCCTTGAGATAGACAAACCATCTTCCTACATTCTCTTCTTTTCTATTTCATCCCATTAGGTGTTAGTTGTTTTGAGGACTATTACATAGCTGTAGTCATATTATGATATGGCCCTTTGTAAATTCTGTTTCACACAACGTCTTTTCTAGTTAGTTAGTATATCATCTCGTCTCGCTTCATACTTATTCTTAGCTTTGTTTTACTTAGCTGAGCACAGACTGCGCCCACACACTACATAATAAATTGTTGATT
>KQ963347.1:0-20670 GCA_001563735.1 Leucoagaricus sp. SymC.cos | reverse complement strand
TTTCTTTTTTCTTTTTTTTTTTAATTCATAAATTTATAAGATAGTGCATGTTAGCAGTCTGTCCCCAGGCTCATAAGCCCAGGCTACTGTTGTTACAAGGAAGGACCAGAAATGACTAAATAAGGTATAATACAGCTAGAATGTCCAAATTGTCTACTATGACCAGCAACTAGCTAATGTCCCCCTCTACTCCATGCAATGAGGGCCTTGTCAAAATTCAAGATTTCACTGAGTATGGTCAAGTGAGCACCCACCCATGCACTCAACTGCTGATGTCTTCTGAGAAATAACTTGAAGTGCCCACCATCTTGGCAGCAACACTAAGTGGGTATAATAAGGTATGACACTGTGATCTTCACACAATACACAGCATACAGGCATAGGGCTCCTGTAGGAATCAGGCCCTGGGGAGGCAGCACAGAGGGATTACCCCTACAAGGACCTGGGATATGGCAGCTAGCTGCAGAGGGCCAGCATACCAGGGAAGAAAAAAGAAAGGTGGGAAAGCAAAGCTCAATCTAATGCTAAATAGTCCTAGCATATCACACAACACCAGAATGAAGAGGGGGGCACAGCAGAAAGCCAGCCTGAGAGAAGAAGGATGAGTCAAGCACAAAAGAGCACTCAACAGAAATAGTAGTAGCTTATAAAGCTAAACCATGGATCTAGAGGCCACAAAGATGACCAGAGGTGTGCATAGCCCAAGCAATACACAGATGCACTCAAGCTAGCAGAGAGGCCCTAGCTAACTGCCAAAGCAGAAGGGGGCTGAAAGAGAAAGTGCACTAACCTGGGCAAGGCCCAAGGAGGTACAGAGAGAGGTAGAGGAGTACAGCTAAAGCATGCTTAACTTAACACCAAGAGAGTGGGTGGATGTCACAAGCATCCCAGCCATGGAGGTAAAGAACAGATGCTGTGAACTCTTGAATGGTGAGGATAGTAGACTGCAAGTAGCCCTAGGAAGGTGGCAAGACCATGAGGGAAGGGGCATCCCAGAGCAAAGGTAGTGGTATATGGGAAAAAAGGGTTGTTAGAAGATGGCATCAAATAACTTAGTTTGCTTGGCCTCAGTGGAAGATCTATATCAAATGTATTAAATAGAACATTTCCATCACCTTGAGGTGTACTAGGAGCTGGTGAAGGAGGTGGTACATCTTTTAAGTCTTAGTGAGACTTTCTAGCACAATGAGAAAATTATTCTTCATTGAATAATACTGTGGGACTAACAAAAATAGAATTATTATGCATATGTCTCAGAAAGCAATATGCTTTTAAGCCTTGCTCATATCCCAAGAAGATCATTAGTTCTGATCACATGCTAAGTTTATTCTTGTGTAATTCTTGTAAGATAAAGATGTACATACCACAGCTAAATACTTTAAGATAACTTATATTGGGTTTTCATCCTGAAGCCATTTCAATTGGAGTTTTCCATCCAAGATGTCAAACTGGAGTTCTATTATAGAGATGGACAGCACAGCTTATCACAAATTCCCAAATGTTTTCGGTAAGACAAGTATAGAGTCTCATAGACTCAGCTTTCATGACCAATGTTTGGTTCAAACATTCAGCACATCTGTTCTGTTAATGCACATAAGATATAGATATCTTGTGAGCAACACCATATGTTTTCAACAATGCAATAAATTCTGAAGATAAAAATTCTCCTCTCTAATTCATGCAAAGTTGTTTAATCAGATGACTACTCTGCTTTTCAATAAGTACTTTAAACTCCTTGAAAGTGGCTAATGTCTCTGACTTATGCTGAAGAAAGAAAACCCAGACATAAGAAGAATAATCATCAAGAAGGATAAGACATCACTTCTTCTAATAATATAATTCAGTAGGAAATTCTAAGAGATCAGCATGGATCAATCCCAGATATGTCAGATCACACTTCTTCAAAGAAGAGAAGCTCTGCTGGTGCATCTTACCAAGAGCACAACCAGAACAGATCAGATCTTTGCTTAGAATCTCAATATTAGAGAAACTGGAAGTATTTTTGGAACAGTGTCTGAGAATATTTCTCAAAGCATGTCTGAATCAACAGTGTCAGATGTCATAATTAGTATCATGCAGGGTCATTGCTATGTTGATCCAAGACTAAACAATATTACAATGTATCTAATGCAGACTTTCCCCTTTCATTCATGGTTTTACCACTAGGAAGGTACTATCCAATTTGTCAAGAACACAAGTCTCATTTTTACTCACTTCAACTCTAAAACCTCATTACAAGAAAGTGTCAAGGGAGAAGAGGCAATTTGCCAAACCCAGAATATAATAAACTAGCCACAACATTTGTGTTTTCAACTGACCATCAACCTCAGTCTCAACTAGTGTTGCTCCCTGTCCAATCACATTCAAGGGTGCTACTTTATTGGCAGTTTTGCATATACTGAAATTTCTAGGAGTTTACTTAGTGAAATCCTCAATAAATGGGATAAAATAGCATGAAGCACCAGAATCTAGGAGTACATAGTCATCAAACTTAAAATTTCCATATAGATAAGAATAATTATATGTTTTATTCTTCTCAAAGTCTATATCTGCAATCTGATAAGAAAATTATACAGTATCAAGCAGAGATAAAACTCAAACAGGCAATCTCTAATCAACAGATGAGTTATTATATACAAAGTCATTGAATATGTCTATTAAGATGTCAAACTCCATATAGCATCCTATATGACAGCACTGACAAGGAGGCTTCTGAGTAAGCCTGAGAGAGCAGAGATGCTTGACCTTGGCTGATTGATCCTGAATGGTTCCATCATCCAGGCCAAAGTTAGGATTGTGAGATAATGTTAGAGATTATCATCTGTGAGAACAAATTAAATATATATATATATGGATATCATCACCATAGTCACTTTCATCTCCAAGCAATATCATATCAGTATTGGGAGCAGAAGGCAATGTAGGTGGAATGGCAGGCATAATCAGTGAAGAGGGAGGAGGCAAGGAGACAGCAGCTAGGTGAGAAGAAGAGGGTTATGAGAATAAGGAAGAGTCTATATGAGTAGCAGCTATGGGGACTGATGATATAGCCCCAAGACATTCATCTCAAAGACTCAGCACTTTCTCACCCACAGCCTAATAGCATGTCTTTTTTAACTTGAGCCTCTTGATAAGAGACTCCCCTACTGGTATACTAAGACATTCTGCCAGAGAAACTGGTGGAACAGTAGACTTAAGAATATATGATGCCCTAGTATCATTAACCTTTTGCCAGATCAAAGGACCTGAGAATTTAGATTCAGAAATGATAGCTGGACTAGTGACTGTGAATGCAGAGGAGGCAATGTAATTATCAGCTGAGCTGGCAGCAACAACAGGCAGTTGGGTCTCACTATCTGTGATGTTGGCCTATTGGTCCTTTCCCTCCTTATCACATTTGTGTTACTTCTTCTCATTACTACTACTAGAAGACTGTTGGTTCCCAGAAGACAGACCAGAATTGGCATTCTCCTGCTGCTATCCTTGCAGACATTGCTGCTGCTACTAGTTGCCTTGTAGCCCACCATACTGCTACTGCTGCCAATTAGAGTTTGACAGACCCTTATACCTTATGCCAGTATATGACATGTTAGTCTCATTCATCTTTACTTGGTGCTGGTGTTATCACTGTATGATAATAGCAGATCTAACTGATGCAAAGGTGATCGATGCCAGGAGATGTATTTGTAAATATATTGAAACTATATAGGACTATTCTCAAGAAATCACATTCAATAAATTCATAGCATGAATAAAACTATCCACATCAATTGGAGGATTGCTTCTCTCCAAATGTGAGTATGTATTCTCAAGCTGTGTAAGCTGTGAGGATGGTTCAACATTTAGATCAATATAGAATGAAAGAGTATATTGATAATTAGTGAAAATAGCAGCAGTGGAGTGAGTTCTGAAAAGGTTTATCAGATGGGTCTTTTTTTAAAAAAAAGAAAATCATAAATTTATTACACAGTGGGTGGTAGCAGTCCATGCCCAGGTTAGTAGCCTGGGATACTGTAATGAGTACATCCAAAAGTGACTACATAACTATAGTACAGCTAAAAGATAGAATATGTCTATTATGATCAGAGTTCCACTAGCATTCCCCTCCTCAATAAGCAATGAGGGCCTTGCCAATATTTCAGTTTCAGCAGCAATGGCCAAGCACATGCCTACCCTTGTGCTCAGCCTCCACTGTCTTCTGGGAATCCTTCTGGAACATCTCCTGCCTGGTTGAAGGGGCTGACTTTTCAGCTAACCACCCCCAATCAAAGTGGTGATGCCAGAATGGGCATCATTGGTCACTAGTGCTGTGCTCCCCTGAACAGTTCACACAATGTGCAGCATGTGGGCATGGGGCTCCTGCAGAGGTTGGTTCCTTGGGCAGCTTGGCAGAGGGGTTACTCCTACAACAGAAAGCGTGATCACAGTAGCCAGCCTTAGTATGAGGACCAGCACACTGGGGGCATCAGGGGGCCTGAGAACAACAGACATGGGTGGAGTGTCCCCAGTGCTAGCAATGCTGACACAAAGGGATACCAGAGTGGGAGTGGGCTGCATGCACAAAGCATAAAGCTGGGCTGAATTAGAAAGAGGTGCCGATTAGGTGCTTAGCAGCAGTGCCTAACTGGAAATCAAGAACATTGAACCACACAGTGGTAGTATCAGTACATCAGAAGTTGTGCATAACCCTAGGGCTATTCACAAGAGTGAAAGAGCTAGCCATGTGAAACTTCCCCATAACAGCCTGTACATTGGAGGCAGTGATCTGCTGACCATCTGCCTGGAAAAAAGGAATATCAATGATCTTAAGATAAGATTGCAAGCATGGAAGGGAGGCCTCAACCCCACCCTCAGTGAGGGAGAGAAGGCACTAGACACTAGACTTGACCAGGTCTATTTCAACCTGGGTGGTGATATGAGAAGTGAGGAGGGAGATCCCCCCATAAGCAAAGTGGCAGGAATTAACCCAAAGGTTGCCCTTGCCAAGGGAACAGTTGGTAGCCCCAACCAAGGCTGGGAACTACGGGGAAGAGGGGAGTGGGTTGACCTTGATGAGGACCTGATGCTGGGAGAGACCAGGGATGGTGGACTTGATTTTATGCTTAGGAAGTGCTAGAGGAACAGAAACCTGATACATGGCAATAATGCAATCAGATGGGAGGGTGGGAACAGTCTTGGCCAAGTTGACCAAGGATGTGACATTGCAGACAGTGTCAGCATAGCTACACTTAACACTGGAGGGAGGAGGGGGGTGCTTGGCAGACTGAGCAGGCCTGGGAGGAGGGGCAGGCTTAGAAGCTGGGGAAGGACAGGCAGTGGCCTCTGAGAGAGGACCACACACAGAGAGGGAGGGGGCAGGAGCAGCTGAGTCAGCTGTTCCATGGGTCAGAGGGGGGTACTGTGGAGCGTCATGAGGCAGGAGGTCACACAAGACAGAAGCCAAGGTAGGTGCACTAAGAGAGTTGTTAAAGGACATAGTATGTCTCTGAGCTGCAAATACATGCCCCACTGTGACAGATAGGGTACAGGCAAAGTGTATAAGGTCCTGCTCATCATGCCAAGGCTTACCAGCCAAGGAAGTGAGTGAATCATTAAGAATAGTAACCCTTCACACAAGATCAGCAGAGGAATCAAGGAGCATTAACTTCTTGATCTCTTACCATCACCTTCCCTTTTGGGTCATTGGTCTTAGGAGATTAGTCTACGTTCTATCCAATGTCTGAAATATCTGCTACAAATCTTTTCACTAGTCTCGCTGTTGACAAGAATGCTATGGATGAGTCAGTGAGCAAATTTGATGCTGAAGAATTCAATGCTAAGATCGCTGAAGCCATCTTAAAGACGCCTACCACTAAATGTCACAAGAAGAGGAAGGCAACATCGCCTCCCAAACTGATTACTCCTGGTGGACTAAGAACTCCTGTTCCACCTCATCCTACTCCCATTGCTGAGCCAGTCACTTCTGGTTCAGCCATTCCTGTCTCTAAAAATGTTGGCACTTTTGCTAATGTTGTTTTCAACACGCCATGTAACACTCTTATGTCTACCAATCGAATAGACTCTTTAACAGATCCTCTTATGGTTAAAGATGAGGATGCCCAGGGGATCTTCAATTTTTTACACTATGTGTGGTCATTCTTCAAGCATGAAGATGCACCCACTGCTTTTCATGATGCTGCTTCCAGAGCCCAAGTTAATTGGCATCTTTACTATGCAAGGCTTGTCACTTTATTGTTTGACTCCTTCCCTTTCCCATACAAGGCATTTGACAATGTCTTGCTCACTATCAGTGGTGATGGCAGCGAAACCGTCACTGCTACTCAAATCATCCAGTGGGCCATCAAGCATATCCCATCCATTAATGCCCAACCCACACCCACTCCTGCTGTTGCCAAGCCAGCACCTATTGTTAACCCTAAGCCCCAGGCCAAGGGTCCAGTGAAAATCACTCACCCACTTCCTAAGAAGCTGGCTCCCAAGCAGAAGAAGCTAACTGCAGACAAGCCTACATGCTTGTTCGCTGATGTGCTCCAATCTGGGCCCAAGTCTTGGCCCTCCACATGTCATGATATAGGCCTTGTCAAAATGGCTCAGGCCTTTCCATCTCTATTGCCTGAGCAGATCACTTCTATGTACTGCCTCGCTAACGCTCAAGAGCCTATGGCCAAATGCTGGCCCTCTTCTACCACCACTGGCCCATCACATTGCCAAATCAATATTCCAATCAACAACACTGATCTAACAATTGATGTTGCTACAACTACAGCTGAAATTAATCAGCTCTTTATTGACAACAAACACACTATTCAGGCAACCACAGCATATCTTGCTTATGGTGGAATCAGTATTTCCACTTCCATTGTTTCAGATCAACATGACCTCGATTTGGTCATGAAGCTCGTCACTTCCAGCCTTAATAATGCATCCAAGGCTTACATCTCACATTCCAGGTCTTTTCTCAAGATACTCGATGTTCCTTATCCTGTGACTAAAGACGACATCACACACACCTTAGCTGTAGCTTTGGAGCCACTGATCAGGCTCACTGCTCAACTGTACATCATGTGCAATTCCAAACACTCAGACACCACAACTATATGGTTCGATGTCTGGGACTCTCAGTCTGGAGCCAATGTCAAGAGGCTCAATGGATAATACATAACTATTGGCTCTGCCCAATGCATCATCTGGCCTGCTAAGGCCCAACCCAGTATCCCCCTATGTCAATGATGTTGGTGCTGGGGTCACTCGACTAATGCCTGCAAGTCAGAGGCAATATGCTGCCCCTGCTGCTCTAGGCCTCACTCAGAACAGCATCATTGGGAATACGCTAGCTGCTGCAAGGGCAATCCTAAAGCTGATCCACCCATCCCTCCCATGATTGCAGACATTGATTGTCTGCATGTTCCTATTTGTTCAAACTGCTAAGGAAAATATGCAGCTAATGATCATAAATACAAGTATTAGCGCTATTGATTTGACACCAGCTGGTTTTTGAGACGACATGCTGAATAGTAGGCATCTGTTATGCAGGGCTCGCTTTTTGGCGATATTGATGTTGGGACTGTGATTCTATGGTTGTCTGACTCCCTTTGTTTTTCTATGTTTTTCAGTATTATTTTATTCTCTGCTTCTACTTCTTGCGTATTAGGTTGGGTATGCCTTGAAATATAGGATACACTGTAATTGTAGCTAGTGGAGACATGGACTGCAATCGAGCACCATGTTAAACATGTTGATTTTAAAAAAAGAAAAAAAAAAAGAGGAATCAGGGAGATTGAAGCAGGAGGAGACAAAGGCCTCCCAAGACAGAGGACCAATATGGGGAGTGAAGATGCTTGCCCCAGGAGAGAGAGCACCAGTAACTGGAGAAGGGGAGACCAGAGGAGCAAGAGTAGGTGGGCATAATGCAGAAGGCACCATATGTGCAGAAGGGAGCATAAGCTCAGCAGTGACCAAGCTACACTTCTTCTTGCCTTTGCCCTTGTGAGGGATAGGCATAATGGGATTGGGTGGCCCAGATAGGAGGACTGAAGCATGAGGAGTAGAGAGGCCTGCCATCTTGGCATCTTCTCCCTGTGATGGAGTGGGGCTCAACATCTTGGCCTCTAACTCAAACTTGACGTCCTCATCCCAAGGATGATTCTTCAAACTGTGTATATACTGAGAAGTGTCTTCAGACATAGTGAATACTACTGCATGACCAAGACCGAGGTAATGGTGGTATGTGGGAAAGAAGGAATGTTATCAGATGGGTCTAAAGAAGTGCAGAAGTTACTCATTGATGATGATGAAGACAGGATATGAGATGATTATTAATCATCTTATATGCTATTCAATCAAGAGAGGTCTAATTGGATCAGGCCTTGATAGATTCAGTAGTGTATGTAGCTAGAATGGCTTGCATGGTGGCAGTGCTAGCTATAGCAGCAGTCACTACAATAAGCTGAGATATCACTTAACTTCTATCTACAATATCAAAGGTAGTGTAGATAACATCAGAAATGATTATCATTAAGAGAATATTTGTCATCAATTTAAACCACTTCACTCAGTTCTTTTCTCCAATCAAGAGAGAGACACTAGCAAGTAAACTATAGGTAGACATAGTAATCTAAATAAAATCTAAATCAGCAATTTGTCTGAATAAACAAAACAAAATGATTATAGGCTACCAGACTATACACCATAGTGTGCAGAGAATAAAGTTTAGGCTAGTTGGAAGTTTGGCAGGGACACTGTCAATAATTAACAACAAGTACTGACTACTCCAGCATGTTAGCAAGTGTCAAAGACATCTCTGCAACAACACACTTAGCAGTTGAGGCCCATAACCTGTTGAAAGCAGTCTAAAGCATAGTACAGTACTAGAAATAGAAAAAACTAGTCACTTACATTGTTAACAGTAATGAGACAAAAGTATAAGCAAAGTTGTAAAGAGATGCTTGAGAACTCAAGTGTAAACACAGAGAAGATGTTAATGCACTAAAGAATGACAGAGTATAACTAACTACTTATATACTAAGGAGAGAGTGTATGTATAAGTAATGAGTTCATAGTTGCAAGATATTGCATGTACTACTACAGCAAATAGCAATAAGTGAGTAATACTATGGAGTCCTAGGGCATATCAAAATGAATATGAATACATATAATGCAAGGAGTCTATATGCTCACAATTGTAAACATAAATATAGGATACTCTAATGGTATACATGCTAATAATAGAATAGATGTGTAGAGTGTTTACTAAATTCAACAGTTCCATAGGCATTTCATCAGAGAGAGATGCACAAAAGATCTCTTTAATGAGGTATGCTGTAGTATTTTGACCTTTTCCTTTATAACAATAATTAAGTTTATCCCAAACATCTACAGCTGATCTTGTATGAATAACACCATTTAAGAGTTTATCTTTCACAGACAAAGTAAGCTGAGCATTAGCCTCCATATCACAATGATCCCAGTTATTGATGTCAGCAATTGTATTGAGTTCAGGACAGTATTCAGAACCATCTACAAGCCCCATCAGTCCTCAAGTTTGAGAACTGTTAAGATCCAGAACTTCTATGTCTAGAAGTTAGAGCTGTTATTTTCAAGTGATGGGATGTCAAAGAGTCTATTAGATCTACCAATCTGAGAAGATCCAGCAAGATCAGACATTGTAGGAGCTTATCAAAGGAGTGTAGGTGTGAAAAGGAATGTGAATGTGTGTGCAATATGAGTCTAATCTTGAATTATAGGCAGGTAGGGCCTATAACCTGTTGCAACAAGCAGCAGGGATCTAGAGTGATAAGATAACACTCAGTATCATAGAACAAGACTGAGAATATATTGGAAATATCTAGAGTGATAAGATAACACTACAAAGTATTATGAGTAAGGATATTCTGTCTGTATTCTCATCTCAGTATCATAGAACAAGACTGAGGTAGATAAAAGACTATACAAGGATAAAAAGATAGACTTATGTAATATGTGAGATGAAAAGAAAATAAGTCCAAGAGGATATATGTATATACAACACCATACACTACCACCATCATTGTGAGGTGCATTCTCCACAGCTTTGAGAGCCTTGTAGGCCTATCTCAAGCTGCACATTTATGTCACTTAAGAAATTGTGATGCAGAACTGGAGCTAGAACATTGATGTCTACCTCCTTATTTGGGCTCAAATCAGACTCTACCCTGCACTCTCTTATGCCTCATCTGGGTTGACATACCTGCTAGAGTTGGCTGCTGGCAGGTTTCTAGATTCTGGCAGCCACTCTCTTATGTTTTCTCTGCTGAAATTGTGCTATGTACACTCTAGCTATCTCTCACAGTGTCAAGTTGAGCTCTCTCTTCCACTGTTTCTCTGTATTGAGTTGGAGCTGTGTAAGACTTTGCCTTATAGTTGTTAGAATTTAACCTTAATCATACCAGAGTACAATAAGCCTATGTCATATTGGGTATGTACTCATAGTATAAGTATAAGGTCAGCTCCTGAATTGGGATACTGACTGGTATTACATGATATCAGATTAAGTAATAAAATTGATGGTCAAGATATATTATAGTAGTATATAAAAAGAAAAGGAAAATTAAAAGAATTAAAAGTCTATTATAAGAGTACAATCCTTACATACCTCCCATTGAGACTGTAATATACAGTTTAAGATTTAGTTGAGTAAAGGATGAGTATCCTTTGTGATAGAAGATGATGAATAGTTAAGGTAATGTATCTTAATGAGGTGCAGCAAGAGTATCAATACTGGGATAATGTGATATAGGGTCAGAAGATGGCTAATGAGAAATAGGAGTGAGCCCTTGTGGAGTTATTTCACTGTCATCCTGTGGGGCAGACTGGTCAAAGTCTATGGACTCTATCAGAGTAGATAGGGTGTTAACCCTACCTATGTCCTTAGAATAGGCATTGGCCTCTTTAGGGACTATGTCTGTAAATAACACTCCTTCTTCTGTAATAGTAGAGGCTGATGGTCCAGCTTTGACCATAGAAGTGTCAACATCCAAGAATAATGATTGTGTAATAGACAGTCCAGGTTGAACTGTCAGTAGGAAACTGTGAAAGTTAGCTGAGAGGAATGGATGGTTGGTGGGATATTGTCATAGGTCAAGGTACATGATATATGGAAATTCACCAATTTTTAGCCAACTCTAGTAGAACCATGAGTCAGGGCATTGTTGTTAGTTGGCATACTTCTCCTCAAAGAGTAAGAAGTGATAGAGGTCCTTATTAGATGGATGTTTCCATCCATCCCATTCCAGAATTGCTAGAGAGACTCTATTTCACAAAAAGCAGCTGAGTTGCTCATTATCATAGTGATCATATAGATCACAGCTGACAGTATTCCCTCAATAAATATAGTTCATATATTATAGACCATACAAATAAGCATGGTCTACCCATGATACTGGCACCTGATTGTACATTAGGATGTGTCCAACATCTTGTAGGCTCAGGTTGTGAGCCTGCAACAGTTCTATTAGTATAGGGCTAAGTGAGTAGGTGGGCCCAGTCTGTGCTTGAAATGGAGCATCTGGGTAATGCTCATCATACTCCTCAATTATTTCTTGGTAGCACTCTGACATAGCAAAGAATATGGCCATTATTCTTATGAATGATGAAGTAGTCCCACTATCAGATACAAGTACTTGATATATGGCATATTCTAACAAGCAACAGTAATGTATCAATCAGCATGCTTTGAACAGAATACTATTCATAGTGTTGGAGGCTTCAGGTTTGCAGTAGAGTAGGAACCAAAGAGCTATGGTATCCAAGTCAAAGAATTCTGATAGGGAAGGAGTGGATAATCCAAATCCACACTGGTCCCATGAAGCCAGAATTGTTGTTTCTTGACAAGGTACCAGGTATCATAATGGTTATTTGAACTAGAATGACTCCTAAGGAATATTTCTAGGCCCTACCTCAGCATTGTATTCTTGTTAGTTTATTATATAATTCATCAAGTCATCTTGATGAGTGGGAGCAGTTAATCAAGCCACATAGTATAGCTTGTGGAGTAAGAGGAATGCATTTACACATTGATTTATGGTATTTTGTGTATTTTATATAAATTTAATGAGATCTAATGCTTGTTAAGGTATTGTAAATATTCTATGGGGTGACTTACATAGGAGGTTGTTTTTTGGAATGGTAGTATAGCCAAATATCTCTGTTATGGGTGCTTATCAGCAGGACCTCATACTCAGAGGGCTATGAGCACCTATCTCTATAGGTCAGCAGTACTTCATTGTGAATGATACTTACATTTTCCCAAAGAGAAGCTGACTACACAAGTCCTATTCTGAAGGGACTGAGGTGGAGTCTCTTATACTCTCCGTCCCCTTGCAAGATTGATATGCCTGATATGATCTTGGTACTCATCCAGTTCAGATCAAAGGAGGGTGCAACTGCACCTCTACCTACTAGGGGATATGAGGCAGAAATAGGATTTTCTACTCATGTAAGAGATAGCTCTCATCAAGAGAACTAGTCTGTGAGACAACTTGTTGATAGTTCCACAATACAGGGGTTATGATATTCACATCTGCAGCAAATTAATCAGAGAGGGCATGAGAGATGTCTCACTAAGATAAAGCATCTGAGGAGTTATGTAGACAAGTAACCAAAGAGGATAGAAGCTGAAGCTTCCAATTGACACCTCTTTGCTATATATACATTCTATCTAGATACATACAGATTCTTTTTCCTACTGTATAAGGTGATAGAAGTTTACATAGTGAAGTTTCTTGTACATGAGGCAAGGGCGAGGTGAATGCTTAAACTATACTACAAGTTCATAGTCCAATATGACAGAGGGAGTAGAAAATGTTTGAGGAGGAGAAGAGGGAAATGTAACTAAGTAGTAGTAATATATTCTTGAAATAGATGTCAAAGTTGTGAAGTTAAGAACTATGTCTATAGGGTCATTAATCAATCAAAGTGAAAAGCCAATCACAAGAAAGTCTATCTAATTATACATTCACTGATGATAACTCAGAAATTAAGAAGTTTGATCATCAGGATCATCAAATAGAAGTCTGGCATAGGAGTGGGAATAGTAAGCATATGCATAAGTCATATTTCATTACATGGGTTCTGGGGAGAGGGTGTAGTGAGAATGGGTGTAGTCTGTAATGTTGGTTTTCAGGGAGACACTTCAGCTATGTGAGATGCTTCTTCTAGATTCACTTATATCAGTGGTATAGTCCATGGATTTCTTGGTAGGAAGTGGTGGCAGAATAGGATGTGGTGGAGATGAAGTTGTATTGGTGTATGATAGGGTAGGCAATAGTAGAGGGGTAGGATCATTGGTCTTCATAGCATCTAAGATGATTTGGATGTGAGGAGTTATATATCCTTGTTGATAATGTCCTATAATTATTCCTCTAATGATGACTTGCACAAGTGCAGAGTCTTGATGTTCCAAATAAGGATGTCACCATATAGTTGGTGTGTCATCATCATCATTTAGTTTCCATCCATTAGTGATCATGTCAGTAGTCCTATTTTTGAGTGTGCAGATTGTTTTTCCATTAAGGATATAGCATCTGTAGAGAGGGTTGTTGTAAGCATTGAGAAGTATAGAATCAATGTAAGGCTTCTCTGATAATCTTTCTGAAAGTAAGGTAGGAAGCAGTATTTCATTGTCATCTTCTCCAGTAGTTCTCTTCACATCTCATCTGTAGAAGTTCATGAATGGCATTGAATTAGTGATGATTTCCAAGGCTATTACACTATCCCCTTCATTTAAAGTTCTTTCCAAGATACTTTCTAAATAACTAGCCTTTGCATCATTAAGTAGAGTGGTAGCAATGTCATGTTTGGGATGATAGTGTTGTTGATTGGTTAGTTGGTAATGGTCATGGGCAGCATGAGGTAGGAGTGGAAGGATGGTATAAATATTTGCATTTTCTCCCATTCCATAAGGTATAGGACCAATGATAGTAGTTTTGGCATTATAGCATATTCCCATGGTGATGTTCAAAGGTTCATCTGCATCAGACACTTCCAATATTCTCATAGGGGTAGTTGTCATAATTGGTGTCATAACCATCATAGTAGGGTGAAGAATATTGTAGTAGATGGCTGAAAGGATGGGGTCATAGGATTCTTTCTTTGTCACTATCAGGAGCTGGAAGTCTTTCTTCATGGTGGCTGAGACATCAGCAGCCACACCTGTAATTCCTACATCAGCTCTGGTCCAATTCTCTTCAAGCATAGTTAGCATGTCAATAGGCAGGAGGAGGTGATCAGGCTCTAATTCTTTGTGAGCAATTATGTTGTATCTCAGGTATTTGATGTTAAGTTTTGCTTTGAGGTTCCCAGCTATCAACAGAGTGTATATCAGTCCTGGAGGCCATGTTGGGTATTTGAGTGCTTCATATACAGTCTTCTCAAGAACTTCATTGGGTGTTGTTTCAAGAAATAGAAGAGGTTGGTGATGGTTGATCCACAGAATTTGGTCATTCTCAGTGTATTGATCTTTGAGTGTTCAAGTGCACTGTGTAAGGGTGATCTTCATGTGACATGTCATTGATTCACTGGTTGTCTCTTTGTCGAGGTCGAGGGTGGTGAGTCATCAATTGTGAGTTGGGATAAGAAGATTGATGATGTGAAATACTTCTTTGATAGTCAGGAGGGTCATCTAAGTTTTCAGATTTGCTTGAGCCTCTTTGTGAGTTTCTTTGGCCATTGAGAAATGATGATCGAGCTTCTTGTATAGTTCCTGAAGTGAGTGTGGGAGTTCTTGGAGGGCAGAGAATTGCAAAAGTCACTGTAAAGTGATTTCCATCTTGCATGCTGAGATGAGTGCTGTTTGACAATTGACCCATAGATATTCTGACATGAGTAAACCATATTGCCTCTTGCAAGTTTGCAGTGAGGTGTAGGCTAGTAAGACTCTGTCTAGCTTAGTCAGCTTGGTATGAGTAGCAGAGTAACATTTGTGCATAATATATGCTAGAAGCAACTGTCAACCTATAGTAGTTGACACTGGCAAGTGTTGCAGAAGTGTCTTGTAAATCATCATCCTCAAGGGGCAAGTGATCCCATTTAAGTTGTGATAGGGAATAGTTGAGGGATCAATCCAGAATTGTGGCATTCCCTATAAGGAAGGGAGCTTGGACTGGGTTTCCATCAATGGTGAAGGAGGTGTATTCTCTATTTAAATTGATGAAAAGGTTGGGGAGGGGTCTGAGAGTAGAAAGTCAAGGCATTGACACAGCAGATGATGAGAAAGGAGTCAGCATCAATGATATGGCTGGTGCACTAGTGTCATATAAGTTCTCGCCATCTTGACTTTGTTGAATCAGTGTTTCAATAGGAGGAGTATGAGTAGGCTGATAAGTGATAATTTCAAGTAAGCAATTGAGTTGTTCAGTGTCAGTTATTTGTTGAGTGACATCTGAAGTTGGTTCAGGGTTGGAGGCATGATCAAGAGAGAAGCCAGTGGAGGTGTTTATATTGTCATAGTATGTTGTTTGCCTTTTCTAGGTTTTCCTGGGGTTCCCAAGTATTCTCTGATGTTGGATAGCCTTCCCATTTGACAAGGTAGTAAAACCTGTTCCTGATTAGTTTATGATTAACAATTGCTTCTACCTCATAAGTCTCTTTTCCTTCATCTAGGTTGGGCATCAGTCTCTCATAATATCATCTGTACAGAAAATTTTCTGTATATGGGGTCAGGAGGAATGCATGGAAAACATTGTGTATCTTTGATTGGGGAGAAAGTCAAAGTTTGAAGGTTACAGGAGACTTCTTGTCAATGATCTTGAAAGGTCCTTCTTGTTTTGGGGTGAGTTTCCTATATTTCTGATATAGAGGTAAGTTCTTGTTGTTCAGCCAGATCTTCTGTCCTATTTCAAGCATAGAAAGGTATAGATGGCTAGTTTTCTTCATTATTGCATTTCGTGCTTGGTTGTGTGCCAAAAGGGCTGAGTTCCTGATGGCTAGTAATAGGCTGGCTTGGGAATCAGTGTTGGGGTTGTTGGTAGGACTTTCTTTCCATGGAAGGGATTTCAGTTATTCTCCTTAATAGAGTTCAAATGGAGTTTCCTTTCTTCCAGAATGGGGTTGGTCATTGTGTATGTATTTGTATATTACCAAATATTTGCTCTATTTACTAGGATTGTTGGTGGTAAATATTGCTGGATACATTTCAATTTCTTGGTTGAAACATTCTATAGTTCTGTCTATCTGTGGATGGTAGGCAGTGAAATATATGGGTTGAATATAGAGGGCTTTGTAAAGTGCATATATAGATTTTGATGTGAATCTAGAGTCTTGATCACTGATAACCTTATTGGGTAATCCAAATCTTTTAAATAGATAGTCAATTAATAATTGAGCAATCTGAGATGACATAGCCATTTTTGTAGTTGGGGCTAAAATTATCTCCTTCATTAAACTATAGTCCACAATGGCTAAAATACTATTGAAGCCTCAGGATCAGAGAAGATCAGTGATCAGATCCATCAAGATCTGAGAGAATGGTCTTGTTTTTGTGGATCCTTTGATAGGTTATAATGGTGGGTGTTTAGGTTGTTGTATAATTTTGTGTGCTTAGCAGGCATTGCATCCTTGTATATATTTGATTATATAGTCACACATATGGGGCCAATAGGCATGCTGCTGTAGTTTTCATAGTGTTTTGGCTTGACCTGGATGTCCTGCTGTAGGATGATCATGACAGAGGCATAATAAGCATCTGTAGAGGTCTGTATTATTAGGTATAATGGGTATTCTATTTCTTCAGGGTATATCCATCAAAGGGGTATCCCATTCCTTTAGTTTGATTAATTCTTGTTTATCTTTGATTTCTTGAATTAGATCGTCACTGATTATGTTGACAAAGTTGTTATCAAGCAAGATAATTTTTTGTTTATCTTGGTCATTCAGTGCTAGATTGGGTCATCTGGATAAGGTGTCAGCTGTGACATTCTTCTTTCCAGGAATATATTGTAATTTCAACATCAGTTTATATTCTTTGAGCATAGCATACCATCAACATTGTCATGGGTTTAGGTCTTGCAGTTTTCTCCATCAAGTAAGGTTCTCATAGTCAGTCCAGACTAATACCAGATGTTGTGCTCCTAAGAGGTGATATCACCAGGTTTTCAATGTGTGAATAATGGTGAGTAATTCTTGTTCTAAGTAATGATAGTTGTATTCTATGTCTATAAAGGATTGTGATTAGAAAGCTATGGGTTGGTATTATCCAGCTGCATTCTTCTGGTACAATACTGCTCCAGAGGCATATACTGAGGTATCAGTCTCTACCTCATAAGAGAGACCAGGATTAGGCTTAGCAAGTATAGGTTTCTTATTGAATATGGCTTTCATTTCTTGAAAAGTATTCTTGTGTACTGTCATCCATTCAAATGTCACATTAGTGGACATGAGGTGATTAAGAGGTGCAGCAATTTTCCAGTAATTGCATACAAATCATCAATAGAAGTTGCAAAAATCCATAAATTTGCATACTTTACAGGTCATTGTGGGAGTAGTCCATTCCATTATTCTTTTTAGTTTAATGTGGTCCATTTCAATAGTAGCAGGAGTAATTATTGCTTCTAGATATTCAATTCATTGCTTTTCAAATTCATATTTTAATAGCTTTAGGTATAAATTGTGTTCCTGTAGTGTCTTGAGAATTTGAAGTGTCAAGCATTTGAGTTCTTCTTTAGTAGTGGCATGAATTAGAATGTCATCCATATAGATGAGGACTCCTCCATTTCAGATAAGAGGTTTAAAGATTTTGTCCATCATTATCTAAAATATGGCTAGTGAGTTACACATTCTAAAGAACATAATAGTTAGTTCAAAAAGTCTATGAGACATTCTAAAGACAACCTTCCAGATATCTGGGAGGTGGATTTGTATATTGTTATATCCACTTTGCACATCTATCTTGGTAAAGTATTTCAATCCTTTGAGTTGGTTGAAAATGGTCGCAATATTTGGTAATGGATAAGTGTTCTTTTTCATATGTTGGTTCAAGTATTGATAGTCTTGACAAGGTCAGAGTTTCCTGTCTTTCTTAAATACAAAGAAAAAGAGTAAGACCATCAGTGACTTTGAGGGACAGATATATCCTTTTACAAGATTTTTATCAAGAAACTTATTGAGTTCTTCAAGTTCTTTCAGAGCAAGTTTGTAGTTTGGAAAAGGTTTTACTTCAAATGCAGATAGTAACTCAATCCTGTGGTTTCACTTTCTGTCAGGTAGAAATTGACTTGCTTTCTTTTCTGAAAATACATCAAGGTAAGAATGATATTCAGAGGGTACAACCTTTTGTGGGTCATCAGATTTCTTTTCTCTATACTTCTGTGCAAGTTGCTGTAAAGTATTAATTTTGAGATTTATTTCTTCACAGTTAATGTCTTCTTCATTGTTAAGGAGAGTAATATACTCATATCCTTTGGATATTTGATCACAGATTTTGTCATATATCATTTGCTGATTCAGGGACAGGTTTTCTTTTGCTAATTGATGTCAGAGTTTTCCTGTTGTAACCAAAGACTTCTGATTGCCTACTGCTACTACAACAGCAATGTAACTACTAGTTAAAGCACCCCCCACCATCTTACAGATGTAGCTACAGCATAGCAGAATAAATATAGAAAAATGTTAGTAAAATCAACATGTTCAATATGACTTCAAAGAGCCCCTGGACTTAGGTATTGTGCACTGAACCCATAGTCGATGAAAAAAGGCTAGTCTTCCCAGCATCTTCTAAACCAGTTGGCATCAAAGCAATGACACCAGAACTTGCACTTACAATTATTCACAGTATGTTGGCCATCACAATTGACATAAGTAGGAACATGAGGACATAGTTGGCCCATCATTGTGGGAGGGATAGGAGGCATGGCTTTAGCATTGCTCTTGCAACAGCCAGCATATTTGCAATGGTGCTGTTCAGAGTGAGATCCAAGACAGCATGGACAGCAGATAGTCTAAGCAGAGCAGACAGTGGTAGGATGGCCCTATTTCTAGCATTATTGACACTGAGGAACACCAGGACAAGCTTTCACTGGCTTGATGATGCACCTGGTATTACCAGGTGTGATGTATTGGTTGACAATTTTCTTGAAGTCAGCACTAGACTGAGAGTCCCAAATATTGAACCATACAGTAGCGGTATTGGAACATTATGAATTGCATATAACATGAGGTTTAGCAGGGAGGTTGAAAAGGACACCATTGATGTGAAGGGCTGGAGTGACATCATCAGAGGTGATGGGGAAGAGAATGTCAAGGACCTTAAGATAGGACCTAGGAAGGTAGGCATCAACTTATACCTTGAGGCCAGTGGATATCTGATGTTTGTTGTTCTAATTCTTCTCAATGCTCATCATCTCATGTCTAGGGGCCCCACTAGGACTTCTGGAGGTGTGATTGGGGACATTCAAATTTTCTCGCAGAATGTAAATAGGAACTATGCACACGTTGATTATGTACTTGAGAATCTCAAGGATGATTTTGATATATTGTTTTTCCAAGAACTGCCCTGGAGAACAATAAGACAAATAGTGTTGACAATCTCCAAAGTGGGGGACGACATTGTGGGTGTGCCCAAGCACCCTAATTGGCTCTATATGGTAAGGCCACCTACCAATGGGCAGAACCCACATGTTATGGCATATGTCCATAGGCATTTGGCTGTGTTGCACCCCTTCATACAGAGGGACATTATTGCTCATCATGATCTCTTCATCCTCTCATTGTTTACACCACAAGGGGCAGTGAACCTTCTCAATGTCTATTCTGATGATGCTCATACAGTGATTAATCTTCTTGCTCAGGAGGTCGATCAGCTTCCTGCTTTCATTTACATGGGAGGTGACTTTAATTGTCACTCTGAGGTGTGGGATCCATCCTGTTCCTCACATCCACTTGTTGCTCAATGTCTTTTGGAGCTGGCTTCTGACATCGGGCTTGACTGGGCCTGACCTTCTAATCCTAGGTTGACTCATATTCCACACAATCCAGATCTTACTGGTTCCATGATAGATCTTGTTTTCACAGCACCATCTGCATCTGCATCTGATCTGCCTAGATTGGATCTTGATCAACATGGGCCTTCAGATCATATTCCAATCTCCACTCTTCTCCCTCTGTCTGCGATTGACATTCAGGTTTTGTGCATGGTAATCCCAAGAGAGTCCCTGGAGGAATCTGGGTTCTTGATCGACCTTGCCTCTGGTTTCAGGTCCCTGGATGTGGGAGACCTCACTTCCCCTGATCAGATCGAGGGTGCCACTTCTGCAGTGGCTGAGGTCTTTTCCTCCATATGGAATGCCTATATGAAGGAGGTCATTGTTACAGGGTGCTCTCAGTTGTGGTGGACTGATGAGTGCTTGGCAGCTATTGCTCAGTATCAGGAGTCTTGGGATCCCGATGACTGGAAGGTCTTTCCTAGGACATCCCATCTTGCTAAGCAGCACTTCTTTGATGCTCACATTGAGGAGATTGCTGTTGAAAATCAGAGGCCATGGGATCTCATGGCCTGGGTGAAGCCCCACCAACTCCCGCCTTGCAAGGCCATCTCGCATCAGGGGGAGTTGTGCCATGACATTGATGCTCTGTGGAAAGCTCTTGATCAGACCTACAGTAGCTTCCAAAACTGCCCCAATGTTTGGCTATTTTGGAAAGATG
>KQ963346.1:28536-41903 GCA_001563735.1 Leucoagaricus sp. SymC.cos | reverse complement strand
AAAAAAAAAAAAAAAAAAAGAGTGGAGGCTAAGTGAGAGGGAAGTGAGGACTCCAGATCGCGCAATCGTTTAATTAATGCCGAGTTTTCTTCTCTGAGTTTGTCCATCGTCAATTGTCGGAGATGGAACCATTGTTGTTCAGGGTTATCGACGAGTTGTGATACACGTGTTTTAGGTGGAACATGTCGACCGCCAGCGATTTCTCTACTGAGCTTGAAGAGCTTTTGTTCGATTTCGGTGAGAAGGGAAGGAGAGGGTTGCGTTAGTTTGGAAGGGGAGGAAGGTGGTGCAGTGGAAGGCGACGGAAGTGGGGTGAGCGTGGATTTGTATTCCGATGCAAGGGTTTCGAGGTTGTTGATCCATTGGAAAGGTCAGCGTTGGTGCTTTCAAGTGTGTGGAGGGTTGCGAGTGTTGAGCAATGTCGTTTGAGAAAGGCGGCATGTGAGAGGCAAAGAGAGGCAAGAGTGTGTGTTTCGGAGATAGTTGGCACTTTCGAGGTGGTGGATGGTTGAGGGAACGAGATTGGGGTGTTTGTTGATGTCCTAGAAGAAAAAGAATATGAGAATACAGGAAGGAGCACATGAGGTTGGAGAAACGTACCATGTTTCGTGTTCTTGATGCGTAGCTTCAAGCTCCCGACGTGACCTTTTGTCATAGAGACTCCATATAGGTGATTTGGATTCATGGGTGCGGTTTTGTTTTTGTAGAACTCTGATACTCGCATGTTGTTTGCAGAGTGTAACGAGTTCAGCGTTGAGACAGGAATTAGCGCCCTCCAACTGCCGGAGGCACTCGGCCCGCCGCTTCAACTCCTCTCAAACAACACCGAGGTCTTGTTGGTCATTCACGTTCCTCATCCTCTCGTCCCTGGCCCCTTGTAGCTCGTCGAGTTGATCTTGTAATGTGTGAATGGACTCGAAGCGGGAGGAGGCTCGGTTTTGGGCGGTGGTGAGCTCTGATTCGAGGAGGGATGTTCGAGAGGTGAGAGAGTTGAGAAGAGATTTCTGAGAAGAGATGGTTTCGGCGGTGCCCAGTGAGAGCGGAGAAGGGGCATCCTGAGGGTCTGTATTGGTCCCCTGAGGATCGAAGGTCTGTGCACAAAGGGATTTACGCTCAACCTCTAGAGAGATAGTTAAGTAAAAGAGAAATAGAGACGAGAAATATTGAACATACCGTATAGGTATTGTGGGCAGCTTCCAACTGCTCACGAGCTTCTCTTTCTTCACGTTACCTGTCGGCAAAGCGTCATCTGTCACGTTCAAGTCGTCCCACAGCGAGTTCTTTCTCTTGAAGTTTTGTTTCGAGATCGATTCGTGCAGTTTGGGCCTGAAGGAGTTGATGTTTGAGGGAGGCATGACTAGTGCTGTTTTACACAGCTGTGTACGATGATGCCACTTAGCAGTAGAAAACTGAGGATCTTTCACAATGTCGTCAGTCTTAGCTCAAGTTGGATATTGAAAAGAGAATGCACCTTGTTTGAGTTCAACGGCTAATGAGTTACGTTTCACTGCTGTGGCTGTCGTGCGTGATGATGGTATTGGCATAGCAGACGACGCCGAGGCTGCAGGTCATAGTGGTCGTCTAGTTGTCGTAGCATTCCCATCCGGGCTCATAACGTGGTAGTTGGAAGGAGGCAAAGAGGGTTCACACATGGACATATGAGACCAAACACAATACATGACCATGGCATCCCATCAATCCGCAGATACACAGTCGAGGGTCCGCTAAACTCGATTCTCTGACCTCGCCTAAAACATGAAGTCACTCGGAATTCGAATATCAAACGTCTGTCAACTTGCTTAATTATCCTTCTCAAAATTCATCACCAACACCATCGGCAACGTCGTCCTCATCTTCATCCCAATCGACACTCTCGAGCACCTCTAATTGTCCTTTATCCAAGAGTTTATCCAAACCGGTCGGACTCTCAAAGTACTTCTGATCGTTGAATGCTTTGAGAAGAACTGTGAACCCTTCTTTTTCGTACGCTTGAACGACCTGTTATGACATTTGGGGGCACATAGAAAGCGAAAGGAATGAGAGGATGGAGATAAGAAGGAGAAGTGGACTTACTGTTTCGCTACATCCAGAACGTTTATCGTAAGAAGCGCCCATGACATTCAGATTCCTGAACTGAGCGAGATACCCTCTAATTTGGTGCTTGAATCGTCGTCAGCCGAGGGGAGTTTGTTGATGTCTCGAGTGGGTGGAGGTGCCGGAGCTTTATTTCTGCCAATTGAGACATGAACTCGAGGAAGGAAGAAGAGAAACGAGATAACAAGAGGGAGAGCGTGCCCTTGAGAATGTTGCGTGAGTGTGGCAAGTAAATTCAACAGCTGTAGCTGCAGCGATCGGTGCTAATCTGGGACGTGTGACGGTACACATTCGATCCAATGCTCTGTCCGTAAGCGACTAAATGGTTGTCAGGGAAACCTCTGGAAGAGAGTGAAGAGAGGGTGTACGTCAGTAGGCGCGACGATGTCATGCAATAATGGCGTTGAGGAGTTCCAGTTTCGACATTGGTAGAGGGGGAGGCACCACGTGAACCATGACGCATAACGACACAAGTGTCAAATCCAATTGCGGCGTTTAATACAACCTATATGATCAATATACACGAATTGATCCTGTCAGCCAAAAGCTGGGTCATCCATAATGATATCCAATCGTACCTTGTCCTTCGCAGCACCAATAACCGCAGGCAACCATCGACTTTTTTGCGAATCTATGAGAAGGGAAATGACATCATGTTTGTCAATGAGTTGTTTGAGCATCGCCACTCAGATTGGGTATGGGCAGTCTTAGAGCTCAAACAAAGGCTGGCGGACGGGGTTGGAGAAGGATGCACAATCTGAATCGACTAGGGTAATGGTGCAAATGCCCAAGCCCTAGATGAACCAGCTCCCAGTAAAAGACATCGAATAGGCAATATCTTCTCGAGGTTGAGTTCGGGAATGATACGCCAACATATGAATTTGAGGCTGAGATCGACGGCTTCATACGCGAGGCTTCCTGGGTCCATCATGGGAGAGAGATCAGCAAGGCATGGTCCTAGCTTGCCTTGAGGATTCTTTTCCCAGCCAACAGTAGAAGGACGAGTGGTAGGATCAACATCTGTGTCGGAGGGGCGGTTAGGACGCCGAAGCAGCTCTTCCAGACGTCGTTGGATGGGAGGTCAATATCGCACCAGCAGAGGATGTGAAGCGTGGATGTGGACTGTGGGTATAGTGCTCGAAGGTATGCGAGGAGATTGCGCAGAGGCCATCCTGGGTCGGCTTGATCTGCTGAGGGGAGTGGGTGGGCGAGAACGCGAGGGAAATGGTGCATCCAAGATCAATCAGTCTGTTATTGAGGTGCCGACGGTGTGACATTGACTGCATCGTCTGAGAGTTTCAATGCGTCGATATTCAAATCGGAGAGGGCGTGCCAGAAACCTGGTTGGACAACAGAGCCAAAGGGCACGAACTGGACCAGAACCATGACCGTGATGCAAAGTCACATGACTTGCATTCTTAGAGTCTCCTACGTGACTGTAAATGTTGCGACACGCTTGAGGAACGGGTGGACTGACGATTTGGCTGATGTGGGCAAACACCTAGCAAGGGTTCCAAACACACGCTCATGGAACGCACCTTCCCCACTTTCAGGGGTTCAAATGAAGCTGGATCCCTGGTCTTCGCCTAGTATCCCGACCAGATCCATGGGTTCCAGCTTTGGTCAACCCCTGACACCTGGTTTTTTGGGGCTAACATAAATCGTGATAATTAGAACGGAATCATCCGCTCAACCTCAGAGTGAGCCAACCAACCTTATTCCGCTGCCAGTCCTTGGTGGTCACCGTCTGCCCAACCTATTTGGGACCTCCCTCGACTAAGGTCAGCTGGCCCCACACCATACACCCCGCCATCACCAAATCGAACAGGAACCCCCGCCTATCTCATTCCTGATACCTGGGATGAAACAAATCTGGCTCGAAGACCTCGAGACTGGCGAGCTAGCTATAATCCTTGAACGACATTCCTTTCGTCCCTTTCGGTCCTGCCGTCTGTCCTCAAAAATCAGTCTGACGTCCAAAGTAAGAACAATTGCTTTGTCGTGAGCTGTGTTCTCAATGAATCCATGACCAGAATACATATATCCCCAGAAACGTCGCTTGAGTTCTCTCCTGGAATATCATCTCATTCACCCTCCAGTCCGGCACGACCTTCGTCTTGACCCTCTGGATCATTTGAACCCTGTCCTTCATGCTCGCATGTCAACCAACGACCATCGGCGACTGTTCACCGAGCTTGACAAGGCTCAGTTTGCGACTGAGCCACCTATCAGTTTCCTCCGTCTTTTCCACCCTAAGCTTCCCTGGTATATCGACATAAGGCAGACCCGTCCCGACAGCATCACAGTATCTGATGTCTTGAGTCAGCTCTGCGCTTTACTGGCGCAACAAATCTTACCTAGACACTACTGGAATGACGTGTTGAGTGAAGAGGACAGAGCTGAAATTGCCAAGGCGTACCGCAGACGGGCGAATTTACTGAAATCAGGGGGTGAAAGAGGTATTCTTTGGGTTGATTACTTGTGCGGCGATGTAATTTTTTAAGGGTTGGTAAAAGCCAAAGGAGGAATTTGGGAGATTAAAACAAGAAATGCGTATCAATAAGCATCCAGAGGGATGCTCAGAGGAAGACCCTTGTATTCTATACCGTGATTCTGTAGTATAGGGCGTTCCTTGTGTTGAATCGAGAGTATATGTACTAAATTAGTTTTTGCCTTTTTCGGAATCTCCAGAACTAAATGTCGCCATGGAGTCTACCCTTTTGTTTATCAAAGCTACAGGAATTATTATGGTATTATAAACAAGAAAGTCACCCAGGTGCTGACTCAGAACTGGAAATCACAGACACTGAAAACTGTTTAGCGTCGCATGACACCAGAACAATGGATTTGTTTGGCGTCACCAAAGAAGGCAAACATCAATTGGCTGAACAAATAATTCCAATTGTCGTCTCTGGTCCCACTCAACCATCTTAATTCAATGGCTTGGATCGCTCAACAAATACGGGAATGAATCTGGTTGATATGCTCTCGGTGGAAGATAGAAAATAGTTTCGGCTTGGATTGGTGTTGGATGGGGTAACCAGCGAGTCCCCATCCTTCTCCTATGATGTCTATAGGTCTGTATTTCAGAAGCTAGAAAGGTTCCTCGCATCTCCCGAGTCCAAGCTGCATCGTGGTCTCTTTCATGGTTTTTCAGGGTCCGAGGTTCTAAAGCAGGTAAGATCAGTTATGTATGCGTGACTGTGGCTTTGAGATTTGAAATGAACTCATTTGTGGCTGGATTCCAGGATGTGCCAGCCGGTACTTACTTATGATTAAACCTGCTACTGTCACTAGCTTCAACCTCAGGGTCCTCGGGGTATTGCTATGATTCCATGACAGTTGACTTTATATTGCCCATGTGGATCCCACACTGTCTCATCTCCCTAACTCTTTTTTTTTTTTTTCTTTTTTAAATTCAACAATTTATTACGCGGTGCTTGATTGCAGTCCACGCCTAACTAAGTACAAAAACTATAGCTAGGAAAATCCAGAACTGAAGATACTAGAAATAGTGCTATTTGTAGTAGCATTAGAGTAAAACTGCTAGAGACATAAAAGAAACAACAGTACTATTACACAAGAGGTAGACATGAGACAAGAGAGATGAAATAGGTCAAAATGAACTTACTGGTAAACTGAAACATGGAAGCTTCAATGCATGTGGAAGTGATAGACATGGATGAGTAGACATGGAGATGTTAAAATGCAACCCAGCATGTTGTAGAGGAGTAGCAGGTAATTGCTGTGGAGTAATAGGTGAGGAGATGCTAATGTGCAACCCAGCTCATTGTTTAATGGTGTGAGGAGGATCATGAAAAAGGGTGTCTGAGTTAAATTCAAATGCCCTAGGATTGTATTCTAAGAAATTAATGAATTCTTTGATGGTGGATATAGGTTTGTCTTCTCAAATGTAGAGAGGACAGGCAAGGATGATATGTTTGCGAGATTCCATCCAAAAGCTGCATTGGCAATGAGTGGATTCTTTAGGAAAGAATCAAGACCTATAAGTCCTGATAGGGGCATGGTTGGTGATGGCATGGATAGTGTGAGTGACAATATTGAAGTTAGTGACAAGTGAGTCACTTGATTCGATAGAGTATGAGGAGTGAAGTTCTTGTAACCAAGAACCACTGTTATGGTATTGAGGTAAAATGACATCACCTCGGAAGTGTTTGCTGTGTAACATGAGGAAAGAATTTCCCTGATATTGACAATTGTTGAGAAAGAGTTGTTGCCACTTTTTCAGACATGAATCAGTGGTCTTTTTATGAATATATGACATGGAGACATGAGGACGCAACCTGGCATGTTGATAGTTGAGTTTTGCCATAGTATGGACTTTTTGAAGCATACAACATGTAGGACCAGGTTTGTCTTGGGATGCATTGCAGTTACAGAGAGTGAATTTGGAAGGGATGTATGAGAATGATAGTTGATTATGCCTAGAATGTTCTAGCCATGGACAAAGGGTGTTAGCTGCAGCAATTGAGTGATATTAGCCTTCATGAATGGAAAGGTCCAAAAGGTGATGAGATGACATCATGTGATCAGTATAGATGGCAATGTGTGTAATGTCAGGAAAAATGGAAAGGGTTTTACAAAGCACGAAATGTTGAGCAGCGAGTTCAGCTTCAGATGAATTGCACCTTCCCAAAGGAATGGTACAAGAGTGGATAAGGGAACTGTTATGCCATATTTGATAGCAAGTGATGGCTTGAAGAGTAGAGTTGTTGGGGACACTGCCATCAGTGACAACAATGACATGAGATGGGGAGAAGTGTGCAGAGAGGAGTGATGCATCAAGTTTTCACAAGTGGTTACCAAGTTCTTGAGGATTAGACCTAATATTAAGATCAAAGAAAGAAAAATTGTCAGAAAAATTGTCCAATAAATAAAAACCAGGCTTATTAGAGGCATTAAGAGGAGAAAAAATTTCATCGACATTGTTGAGCAGATTGTCAGCATTCACTAATAGACCTTGAATGATAGCTCATTTATTTTCAGACAACAGATTGAGTGATCTGGGATGAGGTAAAGCCCCCTTAGCATTGGTGGCACTTAAGAGAGTGTGAATAGGATGGGTTTTGTGAAGCATGGCATAACAAAGACAGGTGTGCTTAACAAGTTTTTTAAGGTGGAGGTGGATGGGTATGAGGCCAGCAAGGGCTTCAACACCACCAGAAGGTGAGGTGTGAAATGCACCAGTGATCCAAAGGCCAGCATTTCATTGCATTTGTCATAAAAGCTTGAGTTTATTAGCAATTTTGGTGCCATTAAAGTACTATAGTCAGCATCCATAAGTGGCAAGAGAGACTACACAAGAATGATATAGAAGTCATTTTTGGTAGGGAAGGAGTCCATGCATTGAGTTTCCAAACATTCTCATAGTGCAGACAGAGGATATAGCTTTAGTCGACCAATATCGAATGTGTTCATTGAAGGTCAACTTGCGATCAAAGTAGAAGCCCAAGTATCACCAAAATTCCTTGGGTTTAAAGGGGGAAGAGGAAGTGTATAGTACAACACCAAGATCAATAGAAGGGTTGTTATCACTATGAGTATGTGAAAAATTGAAGACTTTGAACTTGTCATGTTCAAGAATGAGCCCAAAATCATGGATGAGCTTTATAAGGTCATGGTAGGCCTTCTTCAGCTTGTTGTGGCATTCTCATCATGTTTTTCCCTGTGCTACTATAGTACCATTGTCTATATAAGAGAGAAAAGAGACTAGACTAGCATTTTCATGACTAGCGATATATAATAAAGGAGCAAGATATAATCCCAAAAGAATAGGAGAGAGAGCAGACCCTTGTCTAACTCCCATGTTGAAATCAAAGTGAGGAGAAACAAAAGAATTATACAAGTATACAGTAGAGCTACTTACTAAATAATTGGAAAAGAAAGAAATGACTTCAGGAGCAAATCCCTGTTTCTTTAAAATACTCAAAAGCATATGATGATTGAGAGAAGGGAAAAATTGGGAAAAATCAAAGGCTAGAACACTTGTACATAACTTTTTGTTCCAGCCAGCACAAATAAGATGAGTGAGGAAGATGCTAGTGTCTTCAGTACTCTATTGAATAATCCCACTGAATTGATATGGGAAAATCACATTAAATTTGATGGCTTCATATTGCATTCATTTAGCCAGCATTTTTTCAAAGAGTTTGCCCAGCATGTTGAGAAGAACAATAGGACAAAACACTTTAGGAGTGGTATAGGATGGTTTGTTCAGTTTGGGGATAATGACCAAAACAGACTCCTTGAAATGATTGGGCCAGTAACTGAGGCATAGACATAAGTCAGCTAGCCTAGTGAAAAAGAGAAGGATGCAATCATTGACCATCACCAGCATTTTAAGATGAGCTCAGGAGATATGATCAAGACCTGGAGCAAATATATTAGAGCAGCCAAGTAGAGCTTCAGTAAGTTCAGTAACAGAGAACAGAACCCAATTTCATTCAGGAATGTTGGGAAGATGGTTTAATATCTCAGTGTTGACTGTTCTGTTTGATGCTGAATTATAAGTTTGATCAAAAGCTTGCCATAGGGATTTGAGAGAGTGGCAAGGCTCATTGTTGTGGAGGATAGCTCAAGAGAGTGGAAGTTTATAGTCCTTAGTCCAAGATATGAGGTCTCAAGGTTATTTGTTGTTTTCTGTAATTTCTTCAATCTTAGTGTCAAAAAATTTTCTTTTTGTAGTATGCACTTTCTTCCTGAAAGCCACCCAATTTTGTTTTGAATGTTCTTCTCAATAATGCTGCAACACTTCTCTACACTCTTCATTCCACCACAGCTTGGAGTACATAGATATAAAACTCATAGTGACATGTTTGTCCCATAGCCTACTAATGAGGTCAGCTATCTGCACTGAGACACATTGAATATCTATCTTGGTCAAAAGATCAGCTGATAGAAGCACTAAAAGCCTAGCTGCCAACTTGTCAATAAACTTCTTCTCTTCATCAGAGCCTTGTTTAACACCCTTCTTTTGGATGGGAATAAATTTAGGGGAAATAGGAATGGTGATTGTCAATGGCACATGATCAGATTGCAACTGAAGGTCAAGAAGAATGTGGTGTCCATCGACGTTAACATCATTGGATATGAACATGAGATTGATCAAAGTATTATTCTTGGAAGGATCAGCAGAGTATCAAGTGGGGATATCAACTATAGGGATAGATCAATCAAGACCTAAATTGGTCATGAGATCTATGAGTTGATTAGCAAATTTGGAGTAAAATTGGCAATTGGCATCCCATTCTTTGGAGTGAATATTGAAGTCTCCACCAATGTATAAGAACTGTAGAAGGATGTTGATGCATCATTGAAGATATTGAAGAGCAGTGCATCAGTTGTCAGAGTAAATGTTCATGAGATAATGAACATTGTGTTTGTAGAATAGTGATAGGACAAGAATGTCTCAATCGAGGTCAGTGTATTTGTTGATGATGGATAGTCAAAGATATGACAAACATTTATGAATATATGCTATGACATGAGGTTTAGTGGGTGGGGGGAGGGAGGGAGCAAGGTATAGCCAGTCTGGGTGAATAGAAGCTCCAACAATATCATTACCTAAAAGAGAGTTAGTAGACACAGTCTTCCTAACTACATTCCAAGCAGATTCTTAAAAGAAAATAATATCAAAGTTTTCAATAAAAGAAACCAGAGACATTTCCATAATGGAGTAGTTACAATTAACATTAAAAGAGAAAATATGTAGAGAATTAAGAGTCAAATTCTTCATGAAGAAGAAGTAGGCCCTTGTCAGCCCCTTGGTATAGAAGAGAAGTTGTTGTTATTACATCGCTCAATAGTGATACTAATGCATTTGACCCTTTGGGCCCAGGCTTCTTTAGTCTTGTTAGTGTGCCAGGTTTTATTGAATCTATTGCGCCAATATGGACATTTTTTGTTGTTAGCAAAGTGGTCACCTTTGCAATTCAGATATTTATAATCATAAGGGCAAGGTTCACCCTTAGGTGTAGCAAGATGCAGTGGCTTAGCCTTTTTATTAGCTTGGCAGCACCCAGAAGAAATGTGGTGGTTTTCAGTCTTATGAGGTCCACCACACCTCATGTATCACCATTCTTGGAATCAGCATTTAGCAGTAATGTGTTTCCACTACCAACAATTTTGATACTGAGGGACACCAGGATGCATATTGCATGCAATAATCATAGCCATGTCATTTCCAAAGTTGAATGACTTGTTAATGAGGGCTTTAGCTTTAGTGCCCTTTTGTGAATTCCAAATATTAAACCAAATGACTGCCATAGCAGAATGCACAAATGCTTTCATGATATGGGGCAAAGAAGCAAGACATACATCATCAAACAAATTATTGTGATGCATAACATATAAGACGTCATCAGCGATAAGCCAATTGGATCTGTCTTCATGCCAAGAAGTAGGAGTATAGAAATTTACCCCAACAATTTTAAGATAGGACTTGGACATAGGAGCCCTAGCCTTGGAAACTGTGACCTTGACAGTTTTTTCAACCCATTCTTTAACAATATCCATTTCAGCTCAAGTAGGGATGAGATTGGTGCTGAGGAAGAGACCAGGCAAGTTGTTGGACTGCCCAATCACAATAGAAGAGATATGTAGTTTCAATCATTCTTGAATAAGACCCTGATTGACTGCTTTGAGGATGACATCATGATCTTTGATGTTTTCTTTTGAAAGTGTCTCAGAAAATGGAATGAGGATTTGTTTTTGAGTGAGTCCCCTAGTGGTAGTATGGATGACAAACTTTTTCTTTTTCTGTTGGTCATTAGTGTTGATATTGCCAGAGGAAGTGCCAATAGCAGCATTGTGTATAGCAAGAATTTTTTTGGCAAGTAGTTTATCACCAAAGGCTTTTGTCAGTTCAATAAGGCCAATGGCATCTTTAACTCCTTGTGCAGAAGGAGAGGGGGCATTGGAACATGCAGTATCTGCAAATAATTTCAGAGGAGGAGATGGCTTACTGGCAGATCGAGGGGCTGGGGCTAGAGTAGGCAGAAAAGCAGACTTGATAGCTGGCTGTTTTGGCAGAGTTCAAGGAACTTTGTATGATTGAGGTTTGAGAACATTAACAGAGGGCTTGTCAATATCCATGTTTTCATTGGGTTGGGAAGAGGGGACTGTCTCAACTTTACCTCCTTTTCCTTTGATGTCTTTCTTTGCCTTCTTTTTCTGTAAATAATCAGCAAAGAAGAGTTTTTCTAACAACTGTAAAATCATAATTTGGCCCCTTTTAGAGGTGTATTTCTCAGAAACTTCTTTATCTTCAATAATGGTATGACACCATCCACCATCATTCAATGCTAGAAACAGATAAGCTAGTTCATTAGCTACAATGGGTTTAGGAGTAAAACTACCAGTATTAACTAGAAATGTATCAAACCAAGACACAACTTATTAAATTGTGACCATGACATCTTTGGATGATAAATAGTAATTTGGACTAACAAAAATCTTTAAACCAGAACTTGCGATACTGCCTTAAGCAGCATTAGTAGTCTGAGAGGTTTCATCAACTTCTATTGAAGGTTTTGATCATAGCAGTGCTTGTTGCAGAGTAGGCACTGTTTGCATCACAGTTTATGAGGTGTGATTACCAGCAAGCCCAAGAATTTTAGGATCAAGCTTAGGAACAGATAGTTCTGGTGTGATACTGGTAGGGTCAAGAGAAAAGGGAGTGGTATGCTTGGGCCAAACACTAAGTTCAGAAGGGCAATTAGGACCAGAAACAACAGGCACAATGATGAGTGAAGATGTATTAGCACTTTTGCTCAATTGAAAGAAATGGATTGCTTAGCTATAATAGCAGCAACCAATTCTTGAGAGGGTTGTTGAGCTACTTTATTAAAGTGTTCAAATTGAGCTAGGATGTCAGGTTGTGTTTCATAGTCTGTAGTATGTTCTCTGTGAGCAGAGGGAATAGATGTAGGGGATTGAAGCACTGTATGAGTCTTAGAACCTTTATGAGGCTGGAGAGTGATAGAACCAATATTAGCTAGTAAAGCTAGTTGATTGGCAGAAGGGGATGGAATATGAATCCTATTAGTAGGAGGTGCAGATGTAGAGGGCTAAAGGCGAGGGGACCTAGAATGCCTGTTACTAGTAAGATATTGAGAAATACTATCTTCTCTGGTGGAAGCATAAGAATAGCTCCTAGAAGGAGCACAAGACTGGCATGGAGAATTGCTTGGTTGTCAACTGCAAGTGTTATTGTCTTCATCATCAAAAAACTCATTGGAAGAAGAAGTGTCATCAGCAACAGCGTTGATTTGTGCCAAAGAGGCTTGAGTAGCCTTTACATCAATATGCATGGTCCTACAACCACCACATGTAATGTGCTCAAGAAATCTAGCACCAATACCTCCACCTTTATCTGTAACATCTCGTCTACTATCACCCATAACTTCAAAATTCATAGATTGTTGAGTATGCAAAATACCACTTAAGAGAAAATAATAATAGTAGTATGTGGGAAAGGACCTGTCTAGGGGGCCCCTTGTGGGAAACCCTTACACATTTGTGTGACATGGAATCAACTTAAGCCAGAACCTGATTATTTTAACTGTATCAGGCTGACCAGTATAGGATTTAGTCCTCTTGAGCCCATGTGGTGTTCTCCAGTCATATGGCTACAGTCCAGGTGCTACCCCTTCCCATTATCCAGCAGCTGGTTCATTATGCCCCTATGGGCCTAATTACCATAGTTATAACTGCTTGGGCTCTATGCCTCACAAGTGCTGCTACCAGATTGATCCCAAGGTCACATCAATGTTATCTTGATCTGGAGATTGAGTTATGCCTACTAATGACCCAAACTATGGAGTTCAACTGGATGTACCAGATCCAAATGGGTGGAGGGTGTCCTGTCCCAAAGTATGTGGTCTCACATGGATCAGATTGTTTTTATCCCAATTCTATCACTTATCATGTTCTATTTCAGGTAAGGCCAGCGATATGTCTCTGATTAAGCCCCTTCACCAAGAGAGTACTCCACCATCAGCCAGTATATCAGACTTGGATAGAGCACACATATATACTATACCATTACAGTGTGACTGTTAGTGTATGGTGCAAGATGCAGCTGACAAGTCAGTTTACCCTTCAAAGAGCCCTCCCTGGCAGGTACCAGAAGCCAGCTTAAACCCCAGAGGATGCTAGTGACTGCATTGAACCAGAACCACCCAGACCCTCATCCAGACTATGCCCCTTCATTTCAGTGTCACCTGGATTATTGCTAAGCAATCACGCTTTGC
>KQ963346.1:7275-28461 GCA_001563735.1 Leucoagaricus sp. SymC.cos | reverse complement strand
GTTGACTTTATATTGCCCATGTGGATCCCACACTGTCTCATCTCCCCAACTCTTCCCCCCCTCCGCTACTATGAAGGAGTTGCTACTGGTCACAATCTCACTTGTCTATCTATTCTTGAAGAAACAGACGAGAAATTACCCTCCTGGACCAAAACACCTTCCTCTACTCAGCAATTTGTTTTATATTCCAACTCATCATACTTATCTCAAGTTTACCCAGTATTTAAAGGACTTGGGTGAGTTCTGGACCTGTCAGGCTCACCATACATAGGTGATTCTATGACTAATACGACACCAAAATGTGTAGGTTCCGATGTCATATACCTTGATGTGGCGGGAATGCCTTTTATCGTTCTCAACTCTCTCAAAGCATACAACGATCTGCTCGAAAAGCGCTCAAATATCTATTTGAATCAGTTTCATATGACTATGGGATATGAGTTGTGAGTTAGAATTTGATATTGTGACAAGTGCATCAGGCCACTGACACTCCATATCTAGGGTAGATGGACACTGTTTCCTCATGATGCAGCCCTATGACACTGAATGGTGTGAAGGAAAGAGGTTGGTAATGCAACATCTCAATGCTCCAAGTCATCAGATACCCATCCTCGAATGTATCACAGAATTTGTTCGAAAATCTCTATTACCAAATTCACTCAATACTCTGGAGGACTTTTTCAATCACATTCATAAGTAATTGATGTGTGGTCTCAAATGGTCTCTCTAATGAAGTCTCTTTCACTCTGAGAACAGTAGTGTCAGAAAAAGCATCATATCTCTCACATATGGCCTTCTCATCAAGCAAGTTAATGATCCTTGGATGGCATTGGCCGAAGAAGGGTTGACATGTATTACCAGTGCTGTTCTTCCCAGGAAATGGGTTGTTGACATTTTCCCGTTCCTGAAGCATCTCCCTGAGTGGTTTCCTGGTGTGGGATTTCAAACATGGGCAAAGAAGGGGAGAGAGCTCATAACTCAGTTTTTCAATGAGCCATTCGAAGCTTCAAAGAAGTTGATAGTTATATTGAATGATGGGGTGTGCTTAATGATGCTCATGACACATTTCAGACAAATGGCACTGCAAAGCCATCTTTTCTATCCCAGAGTCTTGAAGAGATGGCTACAAATGACCCCGAGATGGAGAGACTCATCGAGAATATGGGAGGAATGTTTATTGCTGGTATGTCTTATTGTTCTTTGTGTTGTGTATATTAATTGGTGATGTCTTATGATGACCACATAGGTGGAGCTGACACATCTATGACAGCCACTAAGAATTTAATAACAGTCCTCCTTCTCTTCCCCAAAGTCCAGACAAAGCTACAAGCCAAGATGGACTCAGTTATTGGATGTGATTGCCTCCCTGATCTCTCTGACAAGCTGAACCTTCCATACCTCCATGCTACATTAAAAGAATATTTATGTTGGTGCCCAATTGTTCCTGGAGGATTTCCACATATGACGATGGAGGATGATGAATACAATGGGTACTTTATACCAAAGGGTTCTATTGTTACTGGGAATACTTGGTGAGTTCGGCATCTTTCACTGTCAGAGATGATTGACAACTACAATTGAAGGGCCATTTTCTATGATGAGGAATATTTCCCTGAACCCATGAAATTTGATCCAACCCAGTTCCTCATGCCCAACGGTCATTTAAGGACAGACAAGGACGTTCCGGACCCTGATTTTGATGCGACCTTCGGATTCAGCCGTTGGTGAGTTCTTCATTGGCTCATAAATTGTTAGCTGATTACACTCAAACTCATTGTCGAATTTGAAGGAAGTGTCCAGGCATGGATTTCAGACTTGTGAGCTACTGGCTGAGTGCTGCATCTCTCATTGCATGCTTCAACATCACTCCAGAGGTGGGTGAAATGGGCAAGCCAATTCCACTGAAATTTGAGTATCTTGGGAAAGAGGTTGTGTTGTGAGTTTTTCACTACTGTTTCGCTACTTTGAACCATGGCAAATGACTGATTCGGTTGAATCTTCTAGACATCCTGAACCTTTCAAATGTCATATCACCCCTTGCTCACCAGAAGTAGCTGCACTGATTCAAGCAGGGTATGATGAGAACTCAGAGTATATCTGAGTTGCATTTTGTAGGATTCTCCAGGGGTTATTGGATTTACACCAATGCCATTCAATGGTTTTGGTAGCATTTTATTCAGCTTTACTGTTATTGCAGTGTAGAATACTCTTACTTCAATTGATGAGATGAGAATGACTGTGCCCCCCTTGTTTGCTCATCATTCATCTCGATTCTGCAACCACCATGGCTCATACACTCTGTCATATTGTTATCAAATCTCTATCTTTGACTTTCCAAACCTGGTTGTTATGTGATGAATTTTGGTCATGCAGACCCAAACTCGAAAATCCACCATAAGGCGACTTCACATAGATTACCAGAGTCAAGCCAGATCATGAAACACTCAAATCCATTCCATAACAACCAAGAATACATGCAAGCACAGGTCATACAAAGAGTTCTATCACAAGCACTGTAGTCCATCAAATGTACAACCAAAAAAATTGCTCCGAATGTCATTCCAAAAATCTCTTCCTGCGCTTGGGCTCTTCCTTTTCATTGTAAATGACATCAGTATGTAGAATAACTACGCGAGTTTCCTCACCTCATCTGGTCCGCATTTGAATCCATAAAATTCCTTCAGCCTCGGCCCAATACAGATGTGAAGCTTCTCGATCTCCTCAAAAAAGGCCCACATCGTCTTGCGGAAAATTAGATATTCATCCTCCAGTGTTGCCTCTGCTTCTTTCTTCTTCCTCGGGATCTCGTGGTTGTCATCCATCTGAACCAAGAGTGACTCAAACCGAGCTTGACGATCGATGAAATATTTTTGAATTTCTTTGCGGAGTTTTCTCTCCTTGACTGACTTGTTCAGCTCCACACATAGTTCATCAATCTCCTTTTGCAGAAGTGCTAGATGCAATTCAGCCCTTATGTCGTCCTCAGTGATGCCATTCCTTTTGAGTCTTGCTTCGATACATCTCTTGCCAATCAGCCCAACATAGCTGAGGTCAATCACCTCGTAAAGAACTGACCATGCGAGATCTTCATCTTGCAAACGAAGGCGCTCAAACAGCAGTCCACTCTCTACATCCTCCGTCAATGCTCGTCGAATCTTCAGCTCCCACTCAACGCCCTTCTCCAAGCTAACCTCCTCCCAGCCAGTCAAGAGAAGACTGACCTGGTCCATCTTCACTGTGCCCTCAAAAATCTCTTTCAATCTCCTCCAATCCTTCGGCGTTCCATCGCCATGCAGGCAACTGGATTGAGAAATGTCATGTACGTAGATGTGACTGATGAGTTTCACACCCTTTGAATCACTTCATGGTATTTCTTAGAGGCCGAATTGCTGGTATATGAATGTGTTATCACTTACAGCTGGGATTTTATGACTTTGATCAAGTCTTTGATCTCGGGTACATTCCCGCCGACAGTGGGAGCTGACACAAGCATGATTGCATTTTTTGACTTGGGGTGCTCGACATAGTAAGGCTCAAATGAAATGTCACTATGATTTATGCGTCCTCGAAAGAGTTCGATGATCTAGAAGTGGATAAATGAAGGACTATGCCCAACTCCTCTTATGGGTACACACCGGTTCACGGGTAAAAGATATATAGGACCACATACTGAAGAGGGAAGAATCTATGTGTTAGTATTAGGAGTTTATGTCCAGTGTATCCTTACAAGATGACAACGTCATCCTTCTGCGCGAATTTGATCACCGTCAGGGCAGACTCTTGAAGCACTTGAAGCCAGGTCATGTCGGTTCGCAAAGGGACAGTTATACGCCAAGACTGGTATGGACAAGGTGAGGTTCGAGTTCTTGAACTCCATCGGTTCATATATAGAGCAGTGAACGTGGCACAGCAATTCAAGTAGTTTCAAGCCAGAAATATGGCTTCGGGAAATAGCGGCTCATTGTCACTGATCATCGATCATCTCACCCAGACTTTCAGACAATAAAACAAATAGCACGATCGAAGAGTGTATTTTGTATTCCAGTGAATGATAAGCTTGTTTTGGTCCATTGACAATAGTGAAGTGTATCATGAGAGGCTCATCATGCGAGACTCATGAAGCGGTTGAAAGGTGATACACGAAGTGACCTGGGCATGCATGCAGGACATTAATGGCATAAGGACCGGAAGGGGAATTTGTGACAGATGGGCGATAATCACAGAAGAAGCGACTGATACGAGTAGAGGCACCCATGATGCGAGACCAGCCACGTTTGAGTGCTCTTCACTCGTGGGAACGCAAGATGACCTTCGCACACCAACATCGGTCGAGAACTTCACAGGGGGAGGCACGAGATGGGCAGGCTGAACGTATGAGCATGGTAGATTGAGCGAAATGAGAAAGCCCGTGACGACGTTGAAATCAAACATCCGTGTTCGTCTGGCGCACACAATACAGATCCTTGCATGAGCGCTGAGTTCCGGTCACAGCTCCCATCGCTTACATAAATGAATACTACCCGGGCCCACCTCTATGTTCTTACACGACTGAGAAGGATATTCTACAGTGGACTGAAGGTTCAACGATCATCCGAGGAAATTGGAGAATCCGGGTAGTGTAGTAGTGTAGAATTTAACACTATATTGATGCGAATATCACAGAAAAACGGGAAATGTAGTGCCACATATACGTATAGACGGAAGAAATCTAGTGCTTCCATCAGTGTGCCACCCAAAAGAGACGTCTAATCAACTCACCTGAAGTCCAGCGTTGCCGTCAACCTCTTCATCACAACTGAAATCGAACATGATACTCATTTCTTCCCAGGACCTCTTTGAATGTATAGGCGTTGATGACAGTGGCGAGTTGAATGGGAAGCAAGAACGACGGGGGCAACTGGGAGGATATTGGTCGATGCAGGATCTTGTATACTCTTATTCTATGCCCCGCCGAAAAGATGTATGATGTTTTGAAGGGTACAGTCAACTTTCCAATGACGAGGTGCCTCAGAGCCTGAAGTGAAGTTAAGGACTAGCAGATTAGCGTGAAGCGGTAGTATTCACAAAAGAATCAATGAGCAATATCGCCCATTCTCTAACCCACCTCCACTTTCCCCTACGTGTTTCGCTCGCCTTGGCACGAGCCAGGGCCGATAACTAGTCAAAGGAATCTAGATTGTGCAAAATGAGTGAGATTACCGCAAATGCTCAGCTGCTCATCCCTCACATGAACAGAGTTGCGCTCTCTGAATCTGAGGGTAGAAGCTTCGACCGACAGCGAGGACGCTGAGGCAGGAAAGATACACTACCAAGCGTTTGAGGACTAGAGAAGTGTATTTGGACATCTGAGCAAGTTGAATTCATCTGGTACTCACCATGAAACGATTATACATGGAGTAAGTCTCTTCTCGATTGAGTTGTATGACACCAGCGATTTCCTCCAGATGGGGCTCTAGTTGACGGTATTTCATAGGAGAGGCACCGAATGTCGGATGGCAGGATGTGATGCCGGGGACGTCAGAGCAGAGTTACACCGCCACGAGGCGGCCAAGGGGAAATCGCATATAACTAGGGTTTGACTCTGCAGGTCACACTGTGTAGGATGTTTCTTTGCATTACGCGAAGAATATCTTGGACTGTGAAGGTTCGAGAGTCCACTGGACCAGGGAGATAGCGAAGGCGAGAAGGAACAATGAGGGGGCAAGAACAGTCATATCGCTGATCACAGAACGTCAACTCGGCGTATTTCCGAAGTGCAATGGTCGCCTACTCCTAATGGTTTTTGACTCTGAGAGTCAAGTGCATTCAGTCTCTGGGTGCCCCATATCCACAACCTCCTTCCTGCACCGATACACTACGCCCTATGCAGGTGCTTGTTGATCCTCCGAACGTGAAGTGAGCCTATCGATTCGAGTGTCACCTAAGTGCCATTCATGAAACCTATTTGCCCTTGCAGACTCACCTCAGTGAAAATGCGTGATCAATCCCCTCCAGCTTCCAGCCTCCCTTTAGCGAACAAGGCTGAGAGCGACAGCGCTGGAAGGCATTCTAGCACTAAGCCTCTTATCGGTGTTGGACACTTTGCGTCCTGATGAACATACTTGTATTGACCACAAGCCCAAGTTGTGCTCTGGTTGACGTGTTGGGCGTAGGGGAAAGGGTGGACCGACGGACGAGGTCATGCAGGAAATGAAGCGATAGTCATACACTGGGCCATGGACGTGATGTCGAAACTCACGCAGAATGACCAAAAGGCAGTGTTTGCATGTGCTTGGTCTCGGGCTTGTCGGAGTTTAAAAGGGCTTGTTTCTTGTTGGTGAGGAGGATGAGTTTACGCTGCTCATCGTCATCCACAACGCCGAGTTCACTTACTCTCCAGAACATATTACAGACCCTCACAGAGAGCAATGTCAAGCCTCCGACGGACCTTCGCCTCCTCCTCAACACCGTCAAGGAAGGCCGAGTATGTCTATTATTCTTTCTCCCAGTCATTCGCTTACGCCAGCAATCCAGAAACAAAGCGCCGATAACGAGCTCTTGGACGCTTTCTATGATGCACTACAAGGACTTTTGATGGACCTGAAGACTATAACTCTCGTCCGTGGCTCAATGACTTGTGCCGCTGTTTTGTGGGATGACCGCGATGTGGAAGTCTTTCTGGAGCCGGTATCGAAAGGTGAAAGTTTCTGATTACTATGACAGTGTGTCATGTTGTTTGATTGCATCTCGTTTGTACTAACTTAAGATGTGAATAGTCATTGCGACCCCAATGGACGATGCTCAAGAAAGTCGAGTCGAAACGGTACAAGTCGAAGCACGAGTTCAAGGACGATCTTGAGCTCATCTGATCCAATTGCCATACATACAACGCATCAGAGGTACGTTGAGACCGAGTTATTATTCACGGTCAACACTGAGCTATGGGCGTCTAGAACTACCCGCTCCGACAGTGCGTTAAACACCTCAAGGCCAAGGCGGACTATCCGCCCAAACACATTACCGACTGACGCGACTGTTTCGATCCATTGATCCCGCACGAATTAGGCGCTAGATACACCGGCCTTCTACCTTAATTGAATGATATTGGTCAACATGCTCGCTCCCCATCCTATCCGTTGACGAGGGACAGTACGCCAGGGTTAGCAATTGTGAAGCCCTCTCCATCGCTCTCTCGATAATTGACGTTCAATTCCAACATACCCTTCCAAGATTCCGCAGCCACGCTAGAAGGCACAGCGGTGTTCTACGAACTCGGCAGAGAAGAGTCGCTAGTGCTCTGAATAGACCCAGTCACCAACTCATACGGAAACTGAAAGATTTGGCACCCACCGCATTGCATTCTTAGATGGCGATGACCAGGATGAAGCAGATGTGACTCCGAAAGAGGAAGGTCTGCCAGAACTAGACGGAGTTGCGGGAGATAAACGGAAACTGTATGTTGGTCATTTATATCTCCTATTTTTCGATTTGATGACTCATAGAGACTTCTTGACTAGCTCCTTGACAAGCCATCACTAGACGACCATGATAACCGACCCCGGAAACGTGCATGTTTCCTAACTCCTTAACCTGTTCCTTTATCGCCAGGACATGACCAAGTCAGAGACGAATTATCCAAACCGTGGTGGGCCGCTGCCAATCATATACTCTGCTCGCCAACGGCGTTCCTCCATTCCTTTTGGTCCTTCATCTTCTGCGTCCACATTCCTCAGTTACACCCTCGCCATCATTTCCCTCACCCTCATCGATATCCTCTTATCCCTCATCATCATCCTCATTTACACACCTCTTTCATCCTCCACCATCGATACCCAAATCCAAACCTAAACCCAAACGACGGAAGAAGCGGAATGATGTAGTGAAGGAAGATGAAGTTCGACCTACACATATTGAGAATCCTCAGGCATTATTGAATTTGACGAATATGGACATTAAAACGATGAGGATGGTGGTGCTCCCAGCGCTCCTGGATCGAGTGCGACTGGTACTGTTGTCGCGTTACAAGCATGATCCAGTTGAGGATCTGGATTGAGAGTCCTGCGGAGCCTACAATTTTGGTGACGCAGCGCTCGAAATGATTCCTTGCAATAGGATTATTAGCCGATTAACGGACCCGAGCTTCCCTTTGCAATTTCTTGCTGTTTGGACTGGATGGTGACAATACCCCTTCGATTTCTCGGAACTCCTCAAAATGTTTATTATCTTGGGTGTTCGTGCACCCTTTGCTGATCTTATTCTTAATTTTGTGGCTTGCTAAAGTTGTTGCTTGTAGAGTGTAATTTTGTATTCCTTGATCGGTTTAATGGCGACTATCTTGACCCGTGATTCCTTGTTTAACCCCTATCTAAGGTGCTAATCAGATGCCTGTGAGCTGTCAATTGCACCTGAAACATGTCCAGAAGTGGAGGGAAGTTTTAATTTCTGGGCTCGCCACGATGCTGATACCAGCCTCGTTGTAGTGATCTACTCTTGGAACATCCACAGCTTCGATGGAAGATCCTCGAAAAATGCCTGAGGGCAATGCTTCGACCATCCATGACTGGCATAAGACTAGGCAATTTTCGAGACTCAACGGATGAGCAGTTCATGATTTCAAACCTTGATTTGCCGACGCTATTCCCTCAGCTATCTGCCAGAAAAGTATAGTTATCAGAGTCAGCCTTGACGAAAGATACCCATTGTGTGTTGCACGTCCAGAAATCCTTGCTTTGTATTAGTTCGTAGATCAATTGTCGATACTAGGTTGTAGGATTTCCAGTCCTTCGATATGTTGATGATAAGCACTGATTTCGCAGGAGGGCATCATCGATGTACATTGATGCGATGTATACGAGAGGATAACAGATGACTGGAATCGTTATGCACATGTCAGTGATAACGAGGGCCTGAAGTGGAACAATGTCCTTCCACTGTTGAAGAAGATAAGGCATGGTGGTCTTCCTCAATGCAATGAGTAAAGACTCACCTTTCCTAGTTCGAAAAATGGCATGGCGCTATAATTCATATTAGCAACATATACTTGGCATCTATTCGACGAGAAGATAGTATAGTCAGGCGCAAAACTGAGCGATGAGTTTTCCTTTAGTAAGGATTGGAATGGTGGACTTCTACGGGCCTTCCCTATTCTCCTTCGGCATCGAGGTAGGTTTCCGGGTTTCTGTCAATGTAAACGTAAAAACGCCCTCCAACAACTGCCGGTATGCTTGACAAGTCCATGATGAGCCAATTCAAGCAGTCTCGGACAGAACAGAATAGTGTGCGGCGTAGGTTGAACGTCGAAGTGAAGGGTGTGGCTTGTGAAGTTGAGCGCTTGACAGAGACGTATTTGGTTTAGGCCCTCTCAGACAAGTAATTAAACGATTAAATGACATAAAATCGGTCAATTTATTGCGTAACCAAACACGATGGCCCTAAATGCCAGAAGCCCATTAAAGTACCCATAAAAACCGAAAAAGACACACAAAGCCCAGGGAAATAGAAACAACAGATATCCTGATACAGACAAGAAATAACAATTAAGCATTTTCGTTAATACCCTCTCCAGATTTCACATCCTTCAAAAAGAGATCGACACCGTCCACCTGTTCAAAAACTTCAACCAAGCGAGAATTTCATCTAATCGTTTCCCTGCCGAGGATTGCTCATTTGCACAAGTCGAGAAATTGCAACAAGAGCCATGCCGTTGATATGCGAGATTAAGCAAAATGCAGAACTTGTTGGAAGCATTTTGACCTCGTGACCGGATCAAGCGTAGATATGCCGCGGAATGCGGTGACACGTTGTGGGTCCATAAGGATAGGTCTGAGAGGAGTGGAAGAACACGAGGCTGTTCAGCAGCTAGGACATCAAGGACACCAGAGATATCGTCGTCCCTACAGCACCGTAGGTCGAGCGTAAGTGAGTGGATGGAAGGATTTTGTATCGCAAAGCTCCAAAACTCGGCCGCGGAAATGTTGACTCCCGAAACTACGAAAGTCTTGAGACGATTGCTGGAAGCGACGATGGCTGCTGAGGATAGTGTAATGAAACCCGAAAAGAAATGGAAGTGGCGGAGATGAGGTAGACTAAAGGAAATTAAGAGGGAGCTAGTTGTTTTCTCGTGATGTCCGTAAAATGATATGGAGAGATCGGTAAGTTGAGGAAGTGTGATTGGAGTGGTGGAGGCGTGAGTGGAGGCACCTATGCCGCAGCCACTCGTAGGGAGACTAGAAGAATGGTGGAGAACGTGAGCGTCTTGGACCCAAAATGATGCTTTTCTAAGGTTATGGGAGGAGGCAAGAATTGACTGGAAATCATCAGCTGGCAACAGGCTGGTCCCAGTCATTACAAAATCTTTGATCGTGTCCCATGGCAAATGAATGAAAGACAGAGACGGGGGGCAACCGTTCAATCCAACGCCACTCGAGACAAACAAGGTGAGTCACAAAAAAGGTAATGGGAGTAGCGGCGTCGATATCCACGTGTTTGATAACGAGTGACAAGGACTCGAAATTGGTGAATGAAGCCTTCGAGTTAAAGTATTGTCGGAGTTGCGATGCGTGGGTGACGTGGGATCGAGAGACACTGGATTGAGTGGGCATTTGATAAGAATGGGGCGATCATGGTTGTGGAGACGCCAATTGGGTTTGCCGCATGAGCCGCAGAAAGTTCGATGGAAACAGAGAGGGGCTGGCTTTCTGCTCGTTCAAACCATAATGAAACCAGATTAGCCATTTCCTGGAGCGTTCTCCAAGGCATCGCGGGAGACGAGGTTGATGATCGTCGGGGTGCGAACGGAGAAGCTCGAGGAAGTGTTGATGAAGTCACGCTCAAGGTCCCTTGAAATTCCAATGTCAAGCATCCATCAACTCGTTTAATCATCCTTCTCAAAAATCATCACCACCACCGGCAACGTCGTCCTCATCTTCATCCCGAACGACACTCCCGAGCACCTCTAATAGTCCTTCATCCAAGAGTTTATCCGAGCCGGTTGGACTCTCAAAGTACTTCTGATCGTTGAATGCTTTCAGAAGATCTGTGAACCCTTCTTTTTCATATGCTTGGAGGACCTGTTATCATATTTGGAGGCACATAGAGAACGAAAGAAATGAGAGGATGGAGATAAGAAAGAGAAGTGGACTTACGGTTTCGCTACATCCAGAACGTTTATCGTAAGAAGCGCCCATGACATTCAAATTCCTGAACTGAGCGAGACACCCTCTAATTTGGTGCGGCACATGCTTAAATCGTCGTCAGCCGAGGGGAGTTTGATGATGTCTCGAGTAGGTGGAGGTGCCGGAGCTTTATTTCTGTCAATTTGGAAATGAACTCGAGGAAGGAAGAAGAGATATGAGACAACAAGAGGGAGAACGCATCCTTGAGGATGTTGCGTTAGTGTGGCGAGTTATTCAACAGCGTAGCTGCAGCGATCGGTGCTAATCCGGGACGCATGACGGTACACATTTGATCCAATGCTCTGTCCGTAAGCGACTAGGTGGTCGTCAGGGAAACCTCTGAAAGAGAGATGAAGAGAGGACGCACGTCAGTAGGCACGACAATGTCATTGCAGTAATGGCGTTGAGGAGTTCCAGTTTCAGCATTTGTAGAGGGGCAGGCACCAAGTGAACCATGACGCATAATGATGAAAGTGTCAAATCCAAATGGGGCGTTTAAGACGATCTATATGATCCAACGAGCTGATCCTATCAACCAAAAGCTGCGTCATCCATGATGATATTCAATCATACCTTGTCCTTCGCAGCACCAATAACTGTAAGCAAGCATCGACCATCTCTCGAATCCATGAGAAGGAATGAGTTGTTCGAGCTTTGCCACGTCAGATTGGGCTTGGGAAAGAGATGTGGGGTTGTTGGGAACTGGGTGACCTGGCATGGGTATCGTGAGAGTATGACCAATCGCATTCTGGTGAAAGACCACAAGTAAGTGGATGTGGGAGTATGATGGTGGAAAGACGTACACGAGTGTTGTTCCTGGGTGTATCTTCTTGAGACGGGCAGCGGCACATTCTGCCTTGGGCTGACCGCCATTGAGGCGGTCTTCAAACTCAAACAAAGGCTGGCGGATGGGGTTGGAGAAGGATACACAACCCGAATCGACTAGGGTAATGGTGCGAACGCCCCAGCCCTAGATGAACTCATGAGTTCAAGGTCTTCTGAAAAGCTAGAGGCGCACCATGAGAAAACGTGCAACATAACTCCCAGGAATACCAGCTCCCAGTAAAAGACATCGAATAGGCAATATCTTTTCGAGGTTGAGTTCGGGAATGATACACCAATGCATGAATTTGAGGCTGAGATCGACAACTTGGTTCAGGAGCGAGATCAGGAAGGCATGGTCCTAGCTTACCTTGAGGATTCTTTTCCCAGCCAACAGCAGAAGGACGAGTGATAGGATCAACATCTGTGTTGGAGGGAGGGGCAGTTAGGACGCCGAAGCGGCTCTTCCAGACGTCGTTGGATGGGAGGTTGATATCGCGCCAGTGGAGGATGCGCAGTGTAGATGTAGACTGTGGGTATAGTGCTCGAAGGTATGCGAGGAGATTGCGCAGAGGCCATCCTGGGTTGGTTTGATCTGCTGAGGGGGGTGGATGTGCGAGAACGCGAGAGAAATGGTGCATCCGAGATCAATCAGTCTGTTACTGAGTTGCCGACGGTGTGACATTGACTGCATCGTCAGAGAGTTTCAGTGCGTCGAACTTCAAATCACATGACTTGCATTCTTAGAGTCTCTTACGTGACTGTAAATGGTGCGACACGCTTGAGGAACGGGTAGACTGACAATTTGGCTGCTGTGGGCAAATGCCCAGCAAGGGTACCAAACACACACTCCTGCACGCTCGTGAAACGCACCTTCCCCATTTTCAGGGGCTCAAATGGAGCTGGATCCCTGGTCTTCGCCTAGCATCCCGACCAGACCCATGGATTCCAGCTTTGGTCAACCCCTGACACCTGGTTTTTGGTGTTAACATAAATCGTAATAATTAGAATGGAATCATCCCCTCGACCTCAGAGTGAGCCAACCAGCCTTATTCCGCTGCCAGTCCTTGGTGGTCGCCGTCTGCCCACCTACTTAGGACCTCCCTCGACCGAGGTCAGCTGGCCCCACACCATACGCCCCGCCATCGCCAAATCGAACAGGAACCCCTGCCTATCTCATTCCTGATACCTGGGATGAAACAAATCTGGCTCGAAGACCTCGAGACTGGCGAGCTAGCTATAATCCTCGAACGACATTCCTTTCGTCCCTTTCCGTCTTGCCGTCTGTCCTCAAAAATCAGTCTGACGTCCAAGGTAAGAACAATTGCTCTGTCGTAAACCGTGCTCTCAATGAATCCATGACTAGAATACACAGATCCCCAGAAACGTTGATTAAGTTCCCTCCTGGAGTATCATCTCACTCACCCTCCAGTCCGGCACGACCTTCGTCTTGAGCCTCTGCATCATTCGAACCCTGTCCTCCATGCTCGCATGTCAACCAACGATCATCGGCGACCGTTCACCGAACTTGATATGGCTCAGTTTGCGACTGAACCACCCGCCAGTTTCCTCTGTTTTTTCCACCCCAAGCTTCCCTGGTATATCGACATAAGGCAGACCCGTCCCGACAGCATCACAGTATCTGATGTCTTGAGTCAGCTCTGCGCTTTACTGGCGCAACAAATCTTACCTAGACACTACTGGAATGACGTGTTGAGTGAAAAGGAGAGAGCTGACATTGCCAAGGCGTATCGCAGACGGACGAATTTACTGAAATCAGGGAATGAAAGAGGTATTCTTTGGGTTAATTACTTGTGCGGCGATGTAATTTTTGAAGGGTTGCCAAAAGCCAAAAGAGGAATTTGGGAGATTAAAACAAGAACTACGTATCAATGAGCATCCAGGGGGATGCCCAGAGGAAGACCTTCTTTGTACTCTATATCGTGATTCTGTAGTATAGTAAATCGAGAGTATATGTACTAAATTAGTTTTTGCCTTTTCTGGAATCTCCGGAATTATCCCGCTTAAGTGTCGCCATGGAGTCTACCCTTTTGTTTATCAAAGTTACAAAGGGTAATTATGGTGTTATGAAATTGAGCCAAGAAAGTCACCCAGTTACTGGCTTAGAACTGGAAATCACTGACACTGAAAACCGTTTAGCGTCGCAGGACAACAGAATAATGGATTTGTTTGGCGTCATCGAAGAAGGCAAACATCCATTGGCTGAACAAATGATTTCAATTGTTGTCTCTGGTCGCACTCAACCATCTTAATGACTCGGATCGCTCGACAAACACGGGAAGCAATCTAGTTGATATGCTTTCGATGGAAGATAGAGAATAGTTTCGGCTCGGATTGATATTGGATGGGGTAACCAGCGAGCCCCCATCCTTCTCCTATGATATTTATACTAGGTCTGTATTTCAAGAGCTAGGAAGGTTCCTTGCATCTCTCGAGTTCAAGCCGCATCATGGTCTTTTTCGTGGTATTTCAGGGCCCGAGGCTCTAAAGCAGATAAGATCAGCTATGTATGCGTGACTGTGGCTTTGAAATTTGAAATGAACTCATTTGTGGCTGGATTCCAGGATGCGCCAGCTAGTACTTATGATTAAACCTGCCACTGTCACTGGCTTCAAACTCAGGGTCTCCAGGCTATCGCTATGATTCCGTGGTGGTTGACTTTAGATTGCCCATGTGAATCCCACGCTGTCTCATCTCCCCAACTCTCCCCCCCTCCGCCACCATGAAGGAGTTGCTACTGGTCACAATCCCACTCGTCTACCTATACTTGAAGAAACGGACGAAGAATTACCTTCCTGGACCAAAACACCTTCCTCTACTCGGCAATTTGTTTCATATTCCAACTCTTCATGCTTATCTCAAGTTTACCCGGTATTCAAAGGACTTGGGTGAGTTCTAGACCTGTCAGGCTCACAATGCGTAGATTCTATGACTGATTTGACACCAAAATATGCAGGCTCCGATGTCATATAACTTGATGTGGCGGGAACGCTTTTTATCGTTCTCAACTCTCTCAAAGCATGCAACGATCTGCTCGAAAAGTGCTCAAACATCTATTCGAATCAGTTTCATATGACTATGGGATGTGAGTTGTGAGAGTTAGGATTCGATATCGTGACGAGTGCGTTAGGCCGCTGACACCTGGTATCCAGGGTAGATGGATGCTGTTTCCTCGCGATGCAGCCCTATGACACCGAATGGCGTGAAGGAAAGAGATTGGTAACGCAACACCTCAATGCTCCAAATCATCAGATACCCATCCTCGAATGTATCACTGAATTTGTTCGAAAATCTCTTTTGCCGAATTTACCCAATACTCCGGAGGACCTTTTCAATCACATTTGCAAGTGAGTAATTCATGTGCGGTCTCTGATGGACTCTCTAATGAAGTCTCTTTTCATCTGAAAACAGTGGTGTCAGAGGAAGCATCATATCTCTCACATACGGCCTTCCCATGAAGTGAGTCAACGATCCTTGGATGTCATTGGCTGAAGAAGGGTTGACATGCATTACCAGCGCTGTTCTTCCCAGGAAATAGGTCATTGACATTTTCCTGTTTTTGGAGCATCTCCCTGAGTGGTTTCCTGGTGCGGGATTTCAAAAATGGGCAAGGAAGGAAGAGAGCTCATGACTTGGTTTTCCACGAGCCGTTCGAAGCTTCAAAGAAGTTGATAGTTACGTCGAATGATGGGGTGTGCTTAATGATGCTCATGACACATTTCAGGCAAACGGCACCGCAAAGCCATCTTTCCTCTCCCAGAGTCTTGAAGAGATGGCTGCGAATGACCCTGAGATGGAGACTCATCATTTTCAAAAATGGGCAAGGAAGGAAGAGAGCTCATGACTTGGTTTTCCACGAGCTGTTTGAAGCTTCAAAGAAGTTGATAGTTACGTCGAATGATGGGGTGTGCTTAATGATGCTCATGACACATTTCAGGCAAACGGCACCGCAAAGCCATCTTTCCTCTCCCAGAGTCTTGAAGAGATGGCTGCGAATGACCCTGAGATGGAGACTCATCAAGAATACAGGTGGAATGTTTATTGCTTGTACATTTCATTGTTCTTTGTGTTGTGTATATTAATTAGTGACGTCTTACGATGACCACATAGGTGGAGCCGACACGTCCGTGACAGCCGTCAAGGACTTAATAACTGCCCTCTATGACACATTTCAGGCAAACGGCACCGCAAAGCCATCTTTCCTCTCCCAGCATCTTGAAGAGATGGCTGCAAATGACTCTGAGATGGAGACTCATCGAGAATACAGGTGGAATGTTTATTGCTTGTACATTTCATTGTTCTTTGTGTTGTGTATATTAATTAGTGATGTCTTACAATGACTACATAGGTGGAGCCAACACATCCGTGACAGCTGTCAAGGACTTAATAACTGCCCTTCTTCTCTTTCCCGAAATCCAGACAAAGCTACAAGTCAGTTATTGGATGTGATTGCCTCCCTGATTGTCAACCACCATTGAAGGGCCATTTTCTACGATGAGGAATCGTTCCCTGAACCCACGAAATTTGATCCGACTCAGTTCCTCATGCCCGATGGTCGTTTAAGGACAGACAAGGACCTCCCAGACCCTGATTTCGATGCGACCTTTGGATTTGGCCGTAGGTGAGTTCTTCACTGGCTCGTAAATCGCTAACTGATTACACTCAAACTCGTTGTCGAATTTGAAGGAAGTGTCCAGGCATGGATTTCGGACTTGCAAGTTACTGGCTGAGTGCTGCGTCTCTCATTGCATGCTTCAACATCACTCCAGAAGTGGGTGAAACGGGCGAGTCAATTCCACCGAAATTTGGATATCTTGGGAAAGAGGTTGTGTTGTGAGTTGTTCACTGTTTCATTACTTCGAACCATGGGTTCCTCATGCCCGATGGTCGTTTAAGGACAGACAAGGACCTCCCAGACCCTAATTTCGATGCGACCTTTGGATTTGGCTGTAGGTGAGTTCTTTACTGGCTTGTAAATCACTAACTGATTACACTCAAACTCATTGTTGAATTTGAAGGAAGTGTCCAGGCATAGATTTCGGACTTGCAAGTTACTGGCTGAGTGCTGCATCTCTCATTGCATGCTTCAACATCACTCCAGAAGTGGGTGAAACGGGCGAGTCAATTCCACCAAAATTTGGATATCTTGGGAAAGAGGTTGTGTTGTGAGTTCTTCACTGTTTCATTACTTTGAACCATGGCAAATGACTGATTCGGTTGAATCTTCTAGACATCCTGAACCTTTCAAATGTCGTATCACCCCTCGCTCACCGGGAGTGGCGGCGCTGATTCTTATTGCATGCTTCAACATCACTCCAGAAGTGGGTGAAACGGGCGAGTCAATTCCACCAAAATTTGGATATCTTGGGAAAGAGGTTGTGTTGTGAGTTCTTCACTGTTTCATTACTTTGAACCATGGCAAATGACTGATTCGGTTGAATCTTCTAGACATCCTGAACCTTTCAAATGTCGTATCACCCCTCACTCACCGGGAGTAGCAGCGCTGATTCTAGCAGGGTATGATGAGAACCCAGCGTATATCTGAGTCGCATTTTGTAGGATTCTCCAGGGGTTATTGGATTTACACCAATGCCATTCGATGGTTTCGCTAGCATTTTATTCGACTATACTGTTATTGCGGTGTAGAATACCCTCACTTTAATTGACGAGACGAGAATGACTGTACCCCCCTAGTTTGCTTATCGTTCATCTCGATTCTACAACCACAATGGCTCATACACTCTGTCATATTGTTATCAAATTTCTATCTTTGTCTTTGCAAACCCGTTTGTTATGAACTTTTGTCATGCTGGCCCGAACTCAAAAATCCACCATAAGGTGACTTCGCATGGATTACCAGAGTTAAGCTAGGTTGTGAAACATTCAAAATCATTCCATAACAACGAAGAATACACGCAAACACGGGTCATAGAAAGAGTTCTATCGCAAGCACTGCAGTCCATCAGATGTACAATCAGAAAAACTGCTTCGAATGTCGTTCCAAAAATCGCTTCTTGCGCTTGGGCTCTTCCTTTTCATTTCAAACGATATCAGGATGTAGAATAACCATGCAAGAGTTCCCTCACCTCATTTGATCCGCATTTGAATCCATAAAGGGCTTTTAGCTTCAGCCCAATCCCAATGCGAAGTTTCTCGATTTCCTCAAAAAAGGCCCACATCGTCTTCCGGAAAATCAAGTACTCATCCTGCAGTGTCGCCTCTGCTTCCTTCTTCTTCCTGGGAATTTCATGGTTGTCGTCCATCTGAGCCAAGAGTGACTCAATCCGAGCTTGACGATCAGCAAAATATTTTGAAATTTCCTTACGGAGTTTCCTCCCCTTGACTGACTTGTTCAGCTCCACACACAGTTCATCGATCTCCTTCTGCAGAAGTGCTGGGAGCACTTCAGCCCCACTCCTTTTGGCTATCACTTCGATAATTCTCTTGTCATCCAGCCCAATGAAGCTGAGGTCAATCACCTCGTCAAGAACCGACCATGCAAGAACTTGATTTCGCGAACGAAGACGCTTAAACAGCAGTCCACTCTCCACATCCTCCGTCAATGCTCGTCGAATCTTCAGCTCCCACTCAACACCTTTCTTCGAGCTAACCTTCTCCCAGCCAGTCAAGAGAAGACTGACCTGGTCCATCTTCACTGTGTCCTCAAAAATCTTTTTCAATTTCCTCCAATCTATAGGTGTTCCATCGTTATATAGGCGATTGGATTGAGAAATGTCATGTATGTAGATGTGACTGATGAGTTTCACACCCTTTGAATCACTTCATGGTATTTCTTAGAGGCCGAATTGCTGGTATATGAATGTGTTATCACTTACAGCCGGGATTTTATGACTTTGATCAAGTATTTGATATCGGTTACACTCTCGCCGACAATGGGAGCTGACACCAGCATGATTGCATTTTTCGACTTCGGGTGCTCGACATAGTAAGGCTCAAATGAAATGTCACTATGTTTTACGCTTCCTCGAAAGAGGTGGATGATCTAGAAGTGGATAAATGAAGGACTATGCCCAACTCCTCTTATGGGTACACACCGGTTCACGGGTAAAAGATATATAGGACCACATACTGAAGAGGGAAGAATCTATGTGTTAGTATTAGGAGTTTATGTCCAGTGTATCCTTACAAGATGACAATGTCATCCTTCTGTGCGAATTTGATCACCGTCAGGGCAGACTCTTGAAGCACTTGAAGCCAGTGCATGTCGGCTCGCAAAGGGACTGTTATACGCCGAGACAGTAAGGGTGGTATGGACAAGGTGAGGTTCGAGTTCTTGAACTCCATTGGTTCATATATAGAGCAGTGAACGTGGCACAGCAATTCAAGTAGTTTCAAGCCAGAAGTATGGCTTCGGGAAATAGCGGCTCATTGTCACTGATCATCGATCATCGATCATCGAGATCATCTCACCCAGATTTTAAGACAATAATACAAATAGCACGATCGAAGAGTGTATTTTGTATTCTAGTGAATGATAAGCTTGTTTCGGTCCATTGACAATAGTGAAGTGTATCATGAGAGACTCATGAAGCGATTGAAAGGTGATACACGACGTGACCCGGGTATGCATGCAGGACATTAATGGCATAAGGACCGGAAGGGGAATAAGTTACTTGTGACAGATGGGCGATAATTACGGAAGAAGCGACTGATACGAGTAGAGACACCCATAGGGGGAGAACAGCCACGTTCGAGTGCTCTTCACTAGCGGGAACACAAGATGTCCTTCGCACACCAACATCGGTTGAGAACCTCAAAGGGAGAGGCGCGAGATGGGCAGGCTGAACGTATGAGCATGGTGGATTGAGCGAAATGAGAAAGCCCGTGATGACGTTGGAATCAAACGTCCGTGTTCGTCTGGAGCACACAATACAGATCCTTGTATGAGCGCTGAGCTCCGGTCACAGCTCCCATGGCTTACATAAATGAATACTACCCGGGGCCCAGTCACCTCTATGTACTTACACGACTGAGAAGGATATTCTACAGTGGACTGAAGGTTCAACGATCATCCGAGGAAATTGGAGAATCCGGGTGGTGCAGTTGTGCAGAATTTAACATTATGTCGATGCGAATGTCACGGAAAAACGGGAAATGTAGTGCCATATATTTGTATAGACGGAAGAAATCTAGTGCTTCCATCAGTGTGCTACCCAAAAGAGACGTCTAATCAACTCACCTGAAGTCCAGCGTCGCCTTCAACCTCTTCATCACAACTGAAATCAAACATGATACTCATTTCTTCCCAGGACCTCTTTGAATGTATAGGCGTTGACGACAGCGGCAAGTCGAAAGAGAAGTAAGAACGATGGGGTAAACTGGGAGGACATTGGTCAATGCACGATCTTGTATACTCATGTTCTATACCCCGCCGAAAAGACGTATGATGTTTTGAAGGGTACGGCCAACTTTCCAATGACGAGGTGCCTTGGAGCGTGAAGCGAAGTTAAGGACTAGCGGGTTGGCGCGAAGCGGTAATACTCACACAGGAATCACTCAGTAACATCGCTCATTCTCTAACCCACCTCCACTTCCCCCTACGCGTTTCGTTCGCCTTCGCACGAGCCGGGACCGATAACCAGTCAAAGGAATCTAGATTGTGCAAAATGAGTGAGATTATCACAAACGCTCAGCTGCTCATCCCTCACATGAACAGAGTTGCGCTCTCTGATCTGAGAGTAGAGATTTCGACCAACAGCGAGGATGCTGAGGCAGGAAAGATATACGACTGAGCGTTTGAGAACTGGAGAAGTGCGTTTAGTAATGTGAGCAAGTTGAATTCATCGGGTACTCACCACGAAACGATTATACATGGAGTAAGTCTCTTCTCCATCGAGTTATATGACACCAGCGATCTCCTCCAGATGTGGCTCTGATTGACGGTATTTCATAGGGGAGGCACCGAATGTCGGATGGCAGGATGCAACGTTGGAGACGTCAGAGCAGAGTTACACCGCCGCGAGGCGGCCAAGGGGAAATCGCATATAACTAGGGTTGGACTCTGCAGGTCACACTGCGTAGGGTGCTTCTTTGCGTTATGCGAGGAATATCTTGAACTGTGAAGGTTCGAGAGTCCACTGGATCAGGGAGATAGCGAAGGCGAGAGTTAACAATGAGGGGGCGAGAACAGTCATATCGTCAACTCGGCGTATTTCCGAAGCGCAATGGT